>JANHGN010006648.1:33950-63311 GCA_024605025.1 Megaceryle maxima | reverse complement strand
ATATATATAAATTTCTTCATAGTTTTACTAGCTAACCATTACTTTTGGATTAATATTATTTACAAGCTGTTAAATATTTATTCATTTACCATCCAGAAAGTTTACTCATTTATAGTGAGAACAATTAAATATTACCACTTCATTAAATCCTTACCCACAGTCATGCATCTAGCAGTTAAATGCTGCTGAGACATAACTTCCTTTCATTCCTATTATAAGCAGTACTTCTGAATCCATTTAGACTCTACAATATTCTAAACATGCCATTTGGAAGACTTTCATAACATTCAGTGAGTTCTGAATTACCATTATCACAAAACAGTACTTCAAAAGTAACAATACTGTAAAAACCAGCATTCTTCACATCTTTTATTTCTTGAAAACTAAAAGTAATCATAACATAAACCATCAAGTTCATTTTTTATACATAGCCCTTGTGTCACACATACAAAACATAATATATTCTCCTGTTTGTTATTAGGAAAATTAAAAAAAGGCTTTGAATAAGAATCTCCAAGCAAGCATAAATCTAGCAGGTATTATTAAGCCAAAAATATTACGATAGTGTTATTCAGATCTAATTATCTGAAAGATGACATAAGCTGAAGACTTCTCACCTCAGCATTTTGCAGGAATGCATTCCTGCAGCCTGTTACTATCAGGAGCTCCAGCAAAGCAGAGAAATATGATGCATCACCCCTAATCAAGGGTGCAACCTTTATAACACCAGTGGGAAAAATCTGTCAGAACTATTGAGTATGTTCAGTACCATTTAAAGAGATAGGAAAAGAGTGTATTCTGTTTTTAATAAATCAGGAGGAGATTTTTTTCTCTTTTTGCAAATGCATAGCATACAGTATTTATAATAAGAGTTTTACTCCTTTCCCAAGAAACAAGCTGATCTTCATTTTGAGTAAAAGCCATCCCTTAAATTAAAACCACTATGAGTATGGCAACATTTGAGTTCTGAAGCACCAAACAAAAAATGTGTTTGTCCATATTTTTAAATGCAAGATTATATAAACAGAATTATTACTCATTCCTTGCATTTAACCACTTGGCATTCACAGAGGACTGCGGGTGATATTATGAAATTTTCCTTTTCTCCAGGATGCAGTTTATGTTGTCCTGTAACACAGCTTATTACAGCTCACGCATCTCAAGTGACATCTTTATCCTGTCAACTTCATGAGTTTTTAGAAAGCTGATGAAAATACAAGGAGACAAGTGTATAATTAATTCATAACTTCAGTACTGACAATTCCTCTTCTGAATTTTTTAAAGAAGTATTTTGGAGCTTTGTTTCCAAACCTCTCACAATGAATAAGAATATTTAAGAATATTTAAGCATGAACTTTGTCATGCCTTCCAGCTTTAAACGACAGCTAAAAGAACTTTGTCATCAAACTTGTAATCATTACACAAGCACATGTACACACATGCACACAAAGCAGTTGATGGGAATTATTTACCTTCACAATAGCCTTCACACTAATACTGCCCTTCAGGGCAATGCTAACCACTGTGTACTATATAATCCGGTGGCACACACTGTAAGCTCCCACAAAATCACTGAAACCAAAACACTGAGCAAATGTTCCTTGACAGGAAAAGCAAAAAGTTGCTGAAACTTGTATTAAAAGCATTCTCTTCATAAAAAAAAAAAAAAAGGTATCAACTCATATGTCTTCTCTGGGGGATATAAAACTCAACTACTACATGATACATTTTGGAATTTATTTTTATTTCATCTTATTTTATTGTTGTACTTGTGACTATCACCATGTTAGATTATTTGGCAGCAGCACAGAGAACTATGAGTTGTTAAGTCTAGGACTGTGTTTACAATTAATAAAACTAGAGCACAAGTCTTATGAGGAGTGGTTGAGGGAACGGGGGTTGTTTATCCTGGAGAAAGAGAGGCTCAGAGGAAACCTTATCACTCTCTGCGACCACCTGAAAGGAGGTTGTAGGGAAGTGGGGGTCAACCCCTTGTCCCAACTAACAAGTGACAGGACAAGAGGAAATGCCTCAAGTTGCACCAGCGGAGGTTTAGGTTGGACATGAGGAGATACTTCTTCACTGAAAGGGTTGTTAAGCAGTGGAACAAGCTGGCCAGGAAAGTGATAAAGAATCACCATCCCTGGAGGTGTATAGATAAGGTGCTTAGGGGTGTGGTTTAGTGATGGGCTTAGCAGTGTTAGTTAATGGTTGGACTTGATGATCTTAAAGGTCTTTTCCAACTGAAGTGATTCTATGATAAACTTACAGGCAATCCGCATTAAAAAGTGTAATGACCAGAATGCTACACACCAGACACAGCTGCTGTGCATTTGTTCAGCTGATTTAAGGCAAATTAATAGTATCAGAACAGTGTGGGTTGAGATAATTTGGTAAATTCAATCATCTTTCAATCATTAAAAATACTTGACCATGTGGTCTGATTATATCTAATATTACTTTTCCTCAGACCACAATTTAAGTGAAAAAGTGGCAAGTTCAATTTATGCCTCTCCTTGTTTGGATATAAAATAAATACAGAAATATTAAATATTATAGGGCAACACATTTATGGATTTCTACAAGGTATTATTCTCAAAACACTGTTTCTTAATTGTGAATGACTGAAAATGTTTCTGTCCTGGGCTTAAAATATGACAGGTTGAAAGTAGGAGATACCAGTCAACAACTTAACTGTCATTTATTATGATTCAGTTGTTATTTAAGTCCCCAGCTGGATCACAACATAAGTTATATGACGTACACCTGAGCCAAACAGTTAATCCATCCAAGCAATTATTAACTCTCCTCTATCTTTGGCACATCTATCATCTTTTAAAGGTATGAAAGAAGTTGGTCAAAATACTTTGAAAGCTTGAACACACCAAACTTGGGACAATCTTGTCTTCTCAGAGCAGCTAACCAAGCAGAAGATTGACAGTCAAAAGCACTGTGCAGAAATACCTCCTACTAGTAATCCCATGTTTAGGTAAAGCTCTCAAGCTAACCATCCCTGGAGACAGTTGTTCTGTTGTCAAAAGAAAATGCTGCCTTCAAAAGGGACCGATGAATCTAAAAGGCAAGCAGACTGGCAAGCTGTAAACACACTTGAGAAAAATCAATAGTCAAGAAAATCTCTACTTTTTCCTCATCCCAGACCTGTGGCTGAGTTCAGTTTCAGTCAACTTGTGTCTTTGCAGCCTGGCTGCTCCCCCTCCCCATCCCCTACTTCCATCCAAAACCATGATATTCAAGAATTGAACCCAAGAACTGGAGTTACCACTCTTTTGACTCAATTATTTGAAATTAGATGATTTTACACATTGGGGTGGTCTAAGACACATTTTAAGACCTCAGATCTTCGTCATAATGATGGTAATTCTGAGCAGAGTCTACTGAGTTTTGTCTCACAGTCATAAGCAAAAAAGATGAAAGTGAAGAAGACCTGCAGCTGCTCCTTAATTTCCTGGCTGAGAGGAAGATGAAACAACACATTATTACAGAAAACCCTTATCTTGCCTTCAGTACACCTCACGCCACACACCACTGAAACACTCAGACAAGGCTTTGAGTCACATGTGGTTAAAAATAAACAAAAAAAAACCCAAAACAAACAGAAAAACTGAACAGGCACACAGCAAGAGAGTTATCTAAAGTACTGGTGCTGACAAGGAACCAGGAAGACTTTGCAATTTACACAATCAATGGATCTCTGGTGATGCTGTCAGCTGAACACTTACCTTAATAGATCTTAGCAACTGATAAAAGTTGTCTTTCTGTCCTTCCCAAAGAGCCAAAGAGCCTCTCCCCCAAATCTAAGAGAGAGCATGCGTGAATGAAAAATATCTCAAGAATTTCTGATGAGAGGCATTCTCAGAGAAGCTACTGAGAAAACCCCTGTTAGCGTGGAAACAATAACACTCAGCCAGACACAGCAGGGTGCTGCCAGGCAAGAGAAAAAGGAGGAGTGGAAGCAGTCTCTTTATCTCCTTTCTAAACTTAAAAAAAAAAGATAGAGAAACTCAGACCTATGAAACCTCAGTCATTTCAAAATGTTATGAAGAAACACATTCCCCAGGATGGCAAGCTTTAAATTAACATATTCACAGTATGAAATTGTCTCTGCTTAGCAGCTCTTCAAATGGAGCACTGAAGATAAACAACATACCCGGTGCTCTCAGCATTCAGAAACTAGGCAATCATGTGAGTTTGGGTACCTAGCCAGTACAGCTATTTTATGTCTTTAAATCGAAACCAGAGTAACAGCATCAAAGGGAAAAAAAAAAAATGTAACTGCACAGCTAATTATTGCTGGCTACAGCTGACTGTGGCAAGCAGGTTGTGAGACAATAGTTCCCTTTTAATTGAATAGTCAGAGTGACAAGGCTGATATATTCTTATATTCAAAAAGTATCAGCAATCAAACACCACCTGCTGTTCTCACATTGTATTCACATGTGTGCTAAGCAAGCACAAGGTCTGTCACTTTGAGTTACTAGGTTTGAACATCTTCATATACAAGTCACTGAAGAAGGAAAAGTGGTGTCAGATCCCCGAGTTTCAGGAACCACCAGACTAATTTTTCAGAAGTATTTACTTCAAATTCTGAAAGCTTCTTCACACTTCCTCAGTTGTTGCATGTGTAAATGCAAACATCAGTTCTGCCTTCTTTATGCACATACAGGAAATAGTGCAGTGGCTGGATCAGTGTCAGTCACACAGAAACTATGCTACATGCTTCAAAGCTGTTTGAATAAAGTAAGTTCTTAACATTTGCTCAATAGAAGAAATTTAAGCTTCAAAGATGCAGCCTGCCTCACTTTCTGGAAATTAAATTTAGCAGTTCACTGGATGCAGAGGTCTGCACAATCATGAACGCAGACTACAACTCCAGCAACCCAAATCCAAGTAATAGCATTTCCCCTCCTCTGCAGCACACATCTCCTATTTTTCTTTCAGTAGAAAACTGTTCAACTCTTCTCCAGTTTGTGCAGAACAGAGAATAAAGGTTAAGATTTGGGGTTTTTTTGACAACAAAGTGGTCATCAGGGAGCCAATATGCCTCAGCAAGCAAAATCTTCTCTTGGCATTCATGACTAGATTTATTTTGGTTTTGGTTTTTTTTTTTAGAGGGAGAGACCAATGTCAGACAAGTAACATAGTAAGTACTGTGTCCTGTTGGTTAAGAACACCTTAAAAGCCTTGAAGGGAGAAGGTGTTAAATACAGACTATAACCCTTCTGTCACTTGGTGCTCCCTTAGTGATTTCTGCAGCAGAGGCTGAGCAGCCCCCAGCCTCTGCTTCCCAACAGGGAGTATATGAAGCTCTAAGTATGGTCTGCCCTCTCTACTGAAAGCATGGGCTTGCATCCTTTCTGCTCTGCCATAATGTAGTTACCTCTGGAAATGAGCAGTGTCTCCTCCTGAAACCAAGGAGCTGTAGTGCTGTCATATCAGGGCCTACACCTTAATTTCCTAAGTGTGAGAGACTGCCATGCACTGATGGGGTCAATGGAGAAACACCTTCTCCTCTGCAGCTCTGGGGAAACCTTTGCTAGCTCCACATTTTAGACCTTAGATCTGTTTTCATAAAAAGCCAACCCCTTTGTGACAGAAGGTACCCTTTGATATGTGATGGAAGTTCAAAATTCAAATCATGTAGCTTGATGATGCCTTCTATTTATAGATTAAACAGAACAAAACTTTCTCAATAACTGCAGGGTATAGCAAATGCAAACTCCAATAATGCAGACAAGTGGTATCAGGTCAAGACACCAGTCAAGAGAGTACTTGACAGGTGAGAATTAATGTCCACCGCAAGCCTACCTCAGAATGGGCAGATTTGAGGTGAATTTTTAAATATGGAAAAAATACCAGCAGAAGTATCTTCAGGTCTTCCAGAGCACAAGTAAGACAGATGAATCATCTGCACTCCTGAAAGTCACTACAGTGTACTGACCAGGCATAAGGTTGCCAAACTTCATTAGATTTAGACTTACTCAGTAGGATCCTGCATCTTTTCAATGGCTACCTGAATTTAAATCTCCAAAACCTGAAAATTAAGACATTGACAACAAAACAAGCCTTTGAAAACTAAAACATATACCACAAGCTCACACAGTACCTTAAAATTACTTTGTAAAAATTATGCTAAATACTGTCCAAATCTTCCCTGAATCTAGCAATCACCACTGTCAGATACTCTGGGTAAACCAGAGAGGTAAATTGGCAGATTCCCCCTTCTCCTGAGTCGAGCATCTACCACCACCAGCTGGAAGGTGTCTTTCAGAACCCTCGGTATTGCCAGACCTGGCAGGTGCAGGAGGACAGATGCCCAAACAGGATGATGCACAGCCAACATTGCCGCCTTCATGCTCTTTTCCACTACTAAGGACCACGTGCTCTATATGAGGTCATTTTGGAAGTTTTATCTTTTACTGACATATTTTACAGAAGCTATTTTTTGGTCAAGGATAGGGGCTGGTAAATCAGTTTTGGTAAATCAGGAATGGGTCATAAAATGGAACATCATCTCTCAGGTACATGTTTGCCATGCCCCATCTCAGCACAAGCTTTAATGCAAGGGGAAAAAAGGTGATGGCTTTTGTCCTTTGTGACATGGGAATAAAAAAAAACAAAACAGCAAAACCTGATGATTTTAATAGCCTCATTCTTGTACAAACTGCCAAACCTCAGAGCATCTGGTAAGAGCAGATTCTTTGCAGACTCTGCCAAAGAACAACAGGAGAGTAAGAATCAGCAACAGAAACAGAAAATTCTTCTTTCCTTTCTCAACTTTTATTTATCTTGCTTTGTCTGTGAGAAAGCTGGGTCAGACTCCATCTGACAACAGACCAGTGAGCTCAGCCCTAGCCCCTCCCTATTTGTTATTATTTTTTCTCTCTCCTCACCATTTCCAACTAAGAAAGGAAAGCTATTACCTTCTTTTAAAGTGGTTTGGCCAGCTGACACATACAGATATGTCAGAAGGCAGCCAGGAGTGGGAAGGGAGAGGAGGCAGGGAAAAACACAAAACAAAGCATCTGGGGCTACAGGATACAGTTAAGGCAAAAGATACATTTAAAATTTTACATTTGAAATGTTTCCATTCTTTAAAATAATTTAAAATCTTTTTAACCTCCTGTCCTAGAAACTCAGACAAGCTGCAGCATAAAAAAGCAGACCAATCTTATACCTAAACTTTGTCTATTAAAGACTGCAGAGGAAGAGAATCCTGTTGACACCTGTAATTCTTAGCCTCTTTATTCTGTTGACGTTTCTTCTCTGATTCCTTGACAATGACTATGCTGGTTACTTTTCAGCCAGATAGTCCCTTCTCCATTGCCCTGCACCTTTGCATTGATTTTCGTTTTGCTTCTGTGAAAGGACTGAGCAAGTGGGGACAGAGAAGAAACTTCTCTACATTTAATAGCACTATCCTGTAAGTCTACCCTTTCAGCTTCTATTTTTGTTGTTTTGAATTCAGATATTGCTGACTCTGGCCTGCTCAGCTGCACCCCTGTGTATCTGCCACAATGTCTGCCTGGCTCCTGCCACTATGTTACCCCACCTGGAAACCTTCCTCATGCAGATCCCACCTTCACCTCAGCCAACCTTGACCAAGTGACCTTGGATGCCTCTTAGAGGGACATGAGAGAAGGCAAGAAGAAATAATGCTGGGGATAAATTCCTGACCTTAAGAAGTGACCCATATATGTGGGAGAATCTGCCTTTGTGCAGCCACCTGCACTTGGAGAACACGAAGCAGGGAAGAGCCCTGCTCTTCCCAACAAGTTGTCCTTGCTTGAATGAGAAACAGCCATGAATCTGAATGCAGATCTGAGCATGAAAACATGAGCTCTCCTCCAAGCAGTACATGTCCCAGGGGAGTATTTCAAAAGGAGATGGGTGTCAAGATTTGCAAATCCTCTCTGTCTCATCCACACTACCATCTTTTTTTCTATGACACATGGTATCCTCTAGACCCTGGTTTTGGCCTAAAAAGGATAAATGATCCTGTCAAGATGGGGAAAATGTGAAAGGCAAAAGGAAGCTGATACAATACAAGATTGAGAATTCTTATTTTAGTTTGACATATTATCTCCATTACTCCTTTCCCCTGGCTCCTTCCACCACTTAAGTCCTTCCTTCTGTTTCCTCAATTGTTTGCTATATTTACTACATAGCAAGTCTTCTCTCTCCTTTTCACTCCTAATTTGAATTGCTACATTCATTGGCAGGTCACCTAGGAATTACAAAAAGTTTTAAACAAGACAAAGAGAACAGTCATGGATCCCTGCTGGAAGTTTCTGAAAGGTAACTCAAGTCAACATATCACATTTTGAACACTGGGAAAAGTCATCCTTTTAAAGAAAAAACACTGTTTGGTACAGCTGCACCAGAGCAGATGTTGTACTGAATACTTTATACTGTTTTATGTTATGTTTTATCAATACTCTAATTTCTATCCATCGTTTCTCACATATTTCTTGTTTCTACACATAATACTCACTCTTCCTAGTTCTTTATCTTCAAGTGCCAGCACCCCGGTGCTTTCTGTAAAGAGTTTTACTTTGACAACAGGCCGAGGGTGAGTAGTGGTGAAATCCCCTTGAGTTCCCCACCTGCAATAAATAAAAGAAAAAAAATTAACTGGGGCTAAGGACAGGCCTGTAATCTTTTGTATAGAATATTTATTAATACATTCCTAGAACTTAATATCCAAACTTTTTTTTGGGGGGAGGAGGGGAGAAAGAACATAGATATTTTCAAGCATTCAAGGTTAAATATCTACATGGGAAAAATGGCTTTTATCTATGATAAGACAAATGAGTTTGGGGTTTTTTTTTTATGCTACAAAAAAAAATCAAGCGTAAATTTGCTAATGGCAAAACTGAAAGAACTGAAATGATATCCTCATAGGGAAAACAGAACCAAGGAAGAAAGCAAAAAAAAAAAAGAAAAAGAAAGAGATATCTTTTATTCAATGAAATATAATACGTTCACTTTCTTGTGCATAGAAGTCAAAGAATTGTGACTTAATTCTAAAAAAAAATTAATATTATTAACTTTAGATGGCTAAACAATGCAGAAAGTAAGAGACTTGACCAGAGAAAACCTTGTATTTTATGAGATGTTAGAACTTCATATAAGCATGTAGGAAAAATGTAGACACAAATCCAAAAAAAACCCCAAAACCCACCAAAAACCAACCAACCAAACAAGATGTTATTTATCATAGTGACTACAGCTCTGAGAGATAATTACTGCCACAAGGCTTCATGCTTTGAAAGAAGCTAAATTAGGCAGACAAACTTCTAGCTGTTAATCTCTTATTTCAGTTAAGACACTTGGTTTGTCAGTCTTTTTCCCCACTCTGTGTGCCAGTGGTATAAAAAAAGGAAAGTTATACAAATTAGAGTGTAACTTTCTCCAAAAAGCTATTTCATTTTCCTGAATAACTACATGGTACTCATTGCATTGATGATATGGATTCTGATTATGCTACTAGGCACAGACCACTCCAGTTTCTCTTAATTTTTTTTTCCACCTCTTGAAATATTACTCTTAGCAGAAATTAGAGAAATAGAGAAAACAGGTGAGCGTATGCTTTATAAAAGGATGTAATACACAATCTAAAATTTTAGGGCCTCATTTACAAAAAGCAATGTTTTTATTAAGTTCAAGAATAATTTATATGGTCTGTCTATTGTTGGAAAATGAACATACAGTAGTAATCCTCCAGCAAAAAGATCTAATAGTTAAAAGAAAATCCTTTAACTAGCATGAGTTACAGACCTTGAGACAAAGTTTAGAAAGTAGTATGTGAGTGAATCCAAAACATTTTAGGAAAGCAGTGGTTCTGTAGAAACCAGACCTACAGGTGCCTGAACACATGACAGGCTATGAAAGTGAGGTTCAATGAAATTAACTGAATCTTATGTCACACCCTAGCGTCTTTGCTCTGTCTGGATGAGATAGATGCTTGCTTGATCCATCTGTGGTGGACATAGCCTTAGCCACAGTCAAAGTGGTAACTAAAACAGGGACTCTGGCAAGTAATTACCTTCCTGAGTGGAAGAAAACCAGTTTTGTGATTTGATGATAGATGCTGCAGTCACAGGACAAGACAATGCTTAGTGCTGCTGCTCTTCTCAGCAGTGGTCCCAGGGGTAGGTTTTGTTACAATACAGAAATGAGATTTTCAAGGTGAAAGCATCTTCATAAAAGATGAGATAGCTGTATCTTCAGTCTCCCCCCACGGATCCCGCCATTCAGAAAGAATCCTGCCTTTCAATCACAAACACAATCTAAACACTTCATTAGCTGTACTCCCTCTCTTGGGCACCAGGATATATTTGTCCCTGAGCTTTCAGAATCTTTGAACTGTGCACACTGCAAAGGATCGACCACCCAAATAATCAAGAGAAACTACTGAAACTACTATTAAAGTAACAAAGCAAAACAAAATACTCTCTACAAAGATCTAGTGGCAGCATTAACTTACAGACAGATAAAAAGAAATTGAAAGTCCCGCTGACTAAAGGGAACACAAGAGACCCAATCTGCTCAACAAAGAGAACAGCAGCAGCAGCAGCTTGGCTTCTGCAAGCTGAGCAGCAGATACATGCCACAGCATGCGCTGGGGTCTGGGCACCTTAGCAACCGACTCAAGGACCTCCACAGAAAGTGGTGTAGCTTTCTCTGGAGACACATACCCAGGATCTATTTCTGCAGGACACAGCAGGGAAGGATGTGGCACACATAAGCCATGCCCAGGGAGCCTGGTAGAATCTGCTGCTTTTCTAACTTGTGCAATGAGAGACTGATGTGGATGGGACTAACATGGGGTCATCCACCTGTTGTTGGCACTCATGCACTACAAAAATGAGTATCAGATCTGATCACTGGCGTTTACTGACATCTTTACCCCTTGTTCCATCTACAGCAGTAAGCTCAATTGTAAAAAATAGGTTAGAATACCTAATCATTTATGGAATCAATACACAAAAAGTAATTATCATGATGCAATCCTGATCACCATTACTATAATTTCTTATTTCAATATATAGCATTTATGTGCTAATAAATTATATCTACTTGGTTTCTCAAAAATATAACACTTTTCCTCCAAGATACATTTGCTTTCTGACAAATACATTTATTAATACCTATTAAAATGCTAATATTTCCTGCTCTTACATCTGCTGAATCTCACTGGAGTAGTTGTAGTGAACATCTCCTTTAAACTTACAAGTTAAGCTGCTAGGTACAGGTGAGACAAACATTTACGTTTCTTCTAAGGTTGATGTTGCACCTAGATATTTTCCTGGAGAAAATAAAGTACTTCTCAGAAATGTCTTGCTGATATGCAGATTAAAAGTCAACCACCATACAATGGTTTGTTCATATTATTCATAAGACTGAATAACTTTTTAGTTGTTTAATTGAAATTGGACTATTTTTAAAGAAGAACTAACAATGTGGCCTCCAGAATTTAAGCACTGAATAAAGAAAAGTTACTTTTCTTCATATTTTAACTTACAACAGGAATAGTAGTATTTTCTGCAAGAAAATAAATCCTATAGCTGATTTTTACTTTTCATTCAGGGGAGCAGGTGAACCTGTAGGTTGCAACTTGGTTTTCTGTGAAAACAGAAGGAAATCACATAAACCATTTTGATTTCATCTGAGTCAAAGTATGTTGCAGATAATTTATTTCAAGCTTGCTTTGCTCTGGAGATACTGAGCTATGAAAGGAAGACTGACAAGGAAGAACAGGCAAAGTGATTCAGCTATTTTCTGAACTTGCTATTTACAAAAAGTATGTCTTTAATAATTCTTAACATAATAGAGAAATGTAATGATTTATTTTCAATATAACATGTTTTAACTATCTAGTCTATGTAAGCAACAGAAACAGCAAATAAGCCACTTACATACATTTGGAGGAGCCATTGATTTATGAATACCTGTCCAATGAGTTTTGGTAATGTGAACAGTTTTGGTGCTGAATGAGTCTAGACAAGAAGTGCAAAATTTTTGTCAAGTGTGGATCTCATGCAGTATTCATATTTTGTTAAAAAATTCCCAATGTCTGCCTTCTTTTTTAAAAAAATCATGCTAGAAAAGTAGACAAAAGTAACAATGATTTCGATGCTAAATGTTACAGTGTTTCCCACTGCAGCCCCTGTAGCATACTTGAGACCTCTAAAAACATCAAATTTAAATCAGAAAAAAAAAAAGTAATCTTACCTCTTCAGGCTCTTATTTTGCCATATCACTTTCCTTTTCTATACATAATTTTTCTGCTTTCACCTACTCATTCTCCTTACCATAAAAACTGCAATGATTTGATGTTGGATCATCTTCCACCATAAGCCCCAATCTTTTAACCATATTTACACTGCTGTCAGAGGTATGTGGGTTTATACCATAATTAGTCACAGAATCTCTTGCCAAAGTTGATTTCCCTTTACTGCAAAAGTACCCACTACCAGTAAAGGAGGTGGATGTTTATTTCAGGTAAAGACTTATCACTCTGTCACAGAACCCCCTCTAAGCTAATTTATTTTTCTACTTCATTTTGGAACACATTTTGTATACTGGAAGCTGCAGCAAATTTCTCTCCTGGGTTTTCCACTCTAATCATGGTCTCTGTCTGTCAAAGTCTTTCTTTATGAGATCTTAAATCTCCAGTCTTACATGGGAGCAAATGTTATGAAATTTATTATTCTAAGCAAACATCTTGAAATTTTATTTTAGTCCTGCTTATTGGAACATTTTCTTTCTGACAAAATATAAGTCTACAAAATTTTGCACCATCAAGAGTTGACTTTCCTCAGCAGTTAGGAAACCTTCTTTCTGAAACCAATACCAGAGTGTATTGGTCTCCTTGGTGCCTCCTTTTGCATCTTTCTAAGTTTGACTTGATTTAAATTTACAGCATAAATTAACCTTGACAGGTTTATTAATTCTTTATTACATCACCTTAAGAGGTTTCTGAAAGAGTTTTCTTATTTCCTGTCCATAAAAGGATGTGCTATAGAGCTGGAATGAACAGAAGAACCACTAAAATTAGTTTGCTAGGTGTCCAGCTGCTCTCCAGAACGAAGAGATTTACCAGAAACTTATCTTCACACATCTTGGAGCTTGACTGGAAATACAAAGATCAGGCCTCTGTAATAGCTCCACGTCTCAACTCTTTCAACAATCTATATGAACTCCATAGTTTCTACTTTGTTTAGAAATATACTTTAATTGTAGAATAATCCCTAGCTATAATCTTCAGGTTAGAAATCATACCCACAGTGCAAGTCATGAGATGAAAGGCCAGGAGACAAAAAGACAGACAAGATTCAGCACCTCGCTGACACATCTGACTACAATGATACTTAAATCTAGTTCAAAACACCTTAAATCCAGGTTTGACAAACATTCTGCTGTTAGTGAAGTATTATTTGATTGTGGAATTTATGAAGTGTTCCATATTATTACTTACAATTTCATATATACAGAGAGAGAAAAAATGCTAGAGGGCAAGCAATATGAGTAATACGAGTTACCCCACCACAATCTGCAAGTAAAACTTTTATTTGGAGAGGAGGCTCCATTCAGACAAACAAAAATAGACTTAAATCCATACTTATCTAATTCTGGTGGGGTTTTTTGTTTGTTTGTTTCTTTTTGTTTGTTTGGTTGTTTTTTTTACTGAGACTCCCTAAGAGAGTTTAGTTGGTACTAATTGCTGATAGCTCTCCACTAATAATGGGATAAATATCATATGCATTTCCCTTTCTCTTATGAGCACAGAAATAGTCATCCATTTGGCAGTTATTGACACCAGGATGCTACACAAGAAATCATGACTTTAATGCTAACAGTTGTCTTATACAACCAAAGGCATGATTATTTTCCATTTTTTGCATGCCTTACAAAATAATATCAGCATTCCAGCTTCTCCTTTTAATATAAGTTTAAGAGGGGCACTGTTCACAAACACAGAAAGTTTCACTTCAACATGAGAAAAAGCTTCTTTACTGTGAGGGTGGCAGACCACTGGAACAGGCTGCCCAGAGAGGTTGTGGAGTCTCCTTTTCTAAAGACTTTCAAAACCTGCCTGGATATGTTCCTGAGTGGCTCACCCTAGGTGATCTTGCTCTGGCAGGGTTGTTGGAATCAATGATCTCCAGAGGTCCCTTGCTACCCCTACCATTCTATGAATCTATGATTATTACTTATATGCAACATTACAACCACTATTTTTTCATGTATCTGTATTTATGTATTCTCCATTACATCAGTGGATCTGGAATTCATATTTGAAACCACAAGGGAAAGAGCCTGTATGTCTGCACCCTTTTATAATGCTTATAATGTGGCTTAGGTTGCAAATATTTTTCTTGAGGGGGGGTGGGTGGGAAATCTACATTTACTTATTTCTCTATTTGAAAATGACTCATTTATTGTGATATAAGTGCAAGGAGCATAATTTCCTCCATTAGAGCAAGGACATTAAACTGCAGCCGAAAGGCAATGCATAAAGTTCTAAACAAATCATAATGTCCTTTTACAATAGAAGCACAGAAAAACCCTGTGCTCAGGCAAACTAAACCATGAGCTCGGCCAAGTATCTTGCCAAGTATCCTTCCATCACTAACGTCATCTAATCTCTTATGTGTCTTGACTCTGTACTTCCCTGTGTTACTGTGATTCCACTATTTTATGCAGAAATCTTGCCAAGAACTACAGATTCATTGTTTTACCATCCCTACGACAGAAATACTGATACCTTGTGTAAATACTTTCAGGACTGTCAGCTGGTGAAGAAGCATTACAATAATAATGGTTTTAACCATGAGGTTACCAATAAAATCTTCCTAAAACTACAAAATACAGATATTAGAAATATAACGTTCTACAGAGATGGATGACAGTAGGAAGGAGAGGTTCAGCAAAAAGAGAAAGTTTGGTGTAAGGACAAAGTCATACAACTGCCTTTAAGTGTCACCTTAGATTCCACCTAAGCTACTGCCCCTTGTTTTTTATTTTCCTTTTTTTTTTTTTCCCTCTTTTAGCATTTTTCATTTATTTCCATCTACATGGGAACTTTTGACTTAGCACACTAGCAGTCTGGAATGTAGACTAACAAGCTCTATCTTCAGCACTATCCTGTAGCTGCTAAGTAGCCCAGCACTTAATTTCTGAATGCATTGATAAGTCACCACCTAGTATAGGCATTCAGAAAGAGTGAATTTTTGTGGGTTTTGTTTGGTTTGGTTTTGTTGATTTAATTTTTTTTCCATTTATGGATACAGGTGCAAAATTAAAGTCTTTTAGGGTGGTTGTTAAAAAACATTGGCAATCCCTTCTTGGAACCCTGCTCTGAAGAACTGAAAGCTCTGAATTGGATCCTTACTTTGGTAACAGCAAGGATACAGTGTTTTGATGGATATGCTATATTGTAAAGCCCCTTTATACTACTAGACTGAAATGAAAGGATGAAATTAATGATCTCATAATATGGTGGGTTTTTTAGGGTTTGCTTTTGGTAAAAGTAGTAACTGTTTTAAATAAAGGAATTAACAGACCTCAAAATTACTAACCATTCATCACAGAGATAATAGTAAGGTAGACAAAAATATCTATTTATTTTAAAACATAAACATTATTAATATCTGAAAAAAAATTACTTGTAAAAGAAACAGACAAAATTGTGGGTAGTTTTTCCTTAAAATAAAAAAGTGCCTAACACAAACCAGAAAGGAAAACCAGAAGATGGGTTCAATACATAACAAGCAACTATGAAAAACATTTTAGGCTTTCTACAGTGAAAATAAAAATAGTACACTCTAACAGTACAGAATCCTATTATGACAAGTACTGTCATCACAAACATAAAACAGTACAAATAAATTATTACTTAGTCTTGCTTTCCCATCTCACTTTCAATAGAGGCAACCAAGACAAGCCATGGTGAAGACTGACAAGGACAGGTAACAAGACTGAGACACTACCAAGCACTGGAAATCATTGCTACATATTGTGTGAAGAATTCATAGGAGGCACTAACTCTTGTTTCCCACTGAGTTTCAAACCCAGTTAGGAGCTGCTGATGGACACAAAAGACAAGACGGTCATTTCTGCTCTCAAAATTTTTATGGGTATATTCACTTCACTTTTACCTTGAAAAAGATAATTTTGAATCCATCACAACATTAATAAAAATTGCAAATTCTACTTATTTCAGGTTATTTAGAATTGTCTGATACTTTAAACCTTCAAAATGTTGTACAAATGTTGATAAAATGGCAGTACTTTGATGAAGCAGACAAGATGCCACCTCAGTCTAAAGATGTGGGAAATCTAATCACAAAATAGACTGACCTACCTGAGCCTGCAAAGTCTATTAAGGAAGACCGAAGAATCAAATCAGAAAATGTCAGTATTCTATCTGCCATTGTGACACTTCCCTTTTATTCTGAAACCCCTTTTACTTCTCTTTCTGACTCCTACTATTCTTATCAGCTGTCCATATTACTCTGCCTTTGTTTCTGCTGTCCTCCTACTCTCAATCTGCTAACACTGCTTTCAGTTAGGCACATTAACCTGTAGAGCCATACCTTATAAGCTACACAGTTAGTAAGAAATTTCAAGATCTATAATGTTGGGTTTTTTTTTTCCCCCCATCTGTTCAGTGGTCTATTCTGTATTGTAAAAGTACTGGACCTCTTGACACCTCTGAGGATCAATGCACACAGCAACAGCAAAGAAGAGTCTGTCCATGGTGAGGTGAAAACCAGTTTTCTGAGCATCTTGAACATTTAAGGTGTACAAAGTATTCTTAGCCCGAATAGGACTCAAAAGCAAACTCTTTTTCTTTTAAGCCTTTTTCTTCAACCCTTCTCTTCACCTAAAACAACAAAGCTAAATAAAGCCATAAAAACTGTCCCAATTCAAAATTGTATTTACTAAAATAATTAGCATTTTTTATGTACCTGTATTACAACATTGTACCTGCTTATAACAAATACATACAAATTTTTGAAAGGTCTCTTCAAGCCAGCATACAAGAACAGTATATTCTGAAAATGTAAAATGAGACATTCAGATCATATAAAAATTTAAGAGAAATCCAAAGGAATTGTTTTCACATCAACTATTGCCCACAAACAATAATTAAATTTTCCAAGGATGAGGCAGGTGCAGAACACTTTGAACAATGAATTTCAAATCCACCCTACCAGTCTATTCCAGAAGGAGATAGAAGGTAAAATTTGAAGTATTTCTTCCCAACCCCACCTTTTTGTTTCATGAAGCATCACCATTCCTCTACATGACAGCTTACAGGCTGCCTTTGCCTTCACTTTGACCCAGCCAGAGACCATGTAGCTATATTAGTATGAGGCTTAGCCTGAGTCAAAACATTTTAGTTCTAAGCAGGATTTAATTGCTTTTGGCTCAACACCACACTGTTCATAGCCAAATGCCTTCCAATTTGAAGCTGGATCACTCATCTATAGATGCTTTTTAGTGCAATGTTAGAGAACACTTATGTCCATCTACAAAATATTGCTCACGTTTGTTGTGGATGAGGTGGGAATGAGAATAGAAACAGATATGCCATGTACATTAAGCAGTGTTGTAAATGGTCTTTCTCCAAGCCCTGATTGTTATAGTGAAAGGGTAACAGTGGAACATGCATCCTCAAGGCTCGAGGTTTCCAAAATGCACTATGAAATAAAATTGATATCAGTCTTGCAAGAGATATGTAATGTCATTATACGTTTTAAAACAAGATAGTCACCCCCAAACCAGCTATTCTTTCCAGCAGTGACACTAGATGAGGAGGGTTAATATCCTGAGTCTGAACAGAGTTTAACTCTAAACAGTTAGTTACAAAGCTCTCATCCCAGCAGCCTTCTGCCTGGTGTCTAAGCACTGCAGCAGAAGGCGGTGCACCAAAGCTGCAGTCTTCAGAAGTGCAAACATCAAACCAGGGCAGAAATCCTGATTGCTTTAAGTCAATTATTAGCATGCTGAGCACACAGGAGCAAGGAGAACAACTAGGATTTAGTAAAAACAATCAAAAAGATTAGGGAAGAAAATTTTAAAAATATATGCCCTGGTGGCAGAAGGATTATGTTTATTGCTAGCTATCCAAATAGAGATTACAACCAACTTTAATTATCTCTTTCCTTCTCTCATCCCAATTTCTTCCATGCCACACTTGTCTTGATCTGACAAGTGAATGTTCCCTTGTAACAGCAGCAGTTTTCACAAGTCCCTTAGGTAGACAGACTTAGGAAAGAATATTTTTGGAGCTAATCATAGGATCACTCTAAAAATTAGGCTGGAACAAACTTCTTCAGGTCATCTAGTTCAAATCCTGCTCAGAGCAAGATCAGTTAAAATCAGGTTGCTCAGGTTATTACCAGTCGAGTTTCAAATTTCTTTTAGTATTAAAAGCCTGTGTGTAATTAGTATTCTTTTTAGTAAGAGACATGAAAAAAAATCTTAGACAATATAAAATAGTAATCAATGATAGAACACAGTATTAAAACTTACTTATTTGAGAAATCCCATATACTTTCCTTGTGGATATCATATTGCTCCTTATATATGAGCCAATTGGGTATTATTTTCTTTAGTAAAGAAGCAAGCAATTGATCAGGCATCAAGAAAAACTGAACAGAATTATAATCTAAGTTTTCAGCTGAATCTATATTCCTTTTGTGAAAGTCTTCCATTATTGATCTAGAATACAGGCTGGGATAGATATGTATCTTTTTCTTCTCCATCTTTTCCTTTGCAGAACCAAGAAAACATCATATAATTTCCTATTGGCAATATCTTTTTTCCTTTTCACAGCTGGATACTAGACTGACATATATGGCATTTGCTCATAGCATCCAATTTTTTAAAAAGTATTTTCTTCCATCCTATTTTCTGAATTTCTCCAATTATGACAATTCAAAAAAGACTTACTGACACATGACCAGATAAAAGCCATGATGGAATTTATCCTTTAAAGATATAAAGATGAATATTAGAGCAAATGATAATAATCACTATGCAACTCAATCAAACCTAGGTTATAAAAGCAGAAATACTTTGTTTCCTGTCATAATCCTTATCCCTATTTTAGGCTTCTCTAAAATTCTAAAATAGTTATTAATGTATCATGCTCACCTTCACCAAGTTTTCAACATTGTCGACATCAGCCTAATTATGTCTCAGGCCTTAGCCTTTGAAATGATCTTACTAATAATACACAGATTCTCTAATGTACAACCTTACTTTTGTAAATGTTGCATAAAATGTATTCATGGTTTAAAGAAAAAAATCCTAGATGCCAAAACTAGACTGAACAATTCTACTTTGCTACCCTCTGAAAGATGAATTCTGGATTTCATGGCACTTATCTGTAAGCAGAAATACTTAGAGGTAACAGTCAAAAAAACAGGTGAAATCCATCAACTAAAAGACTCAAGAAGCTAAATCCTACAGAAAATTTATCATCAAGATATGATAGGAAGCATATGAATAGCAAGCTAAGCACAGTTAGATGCTATGAAACTGTAATCTCTTTGTAGAAATCCCATGTGCAAATATACCCACTTCATCAGAAAAGCACCCAGACAAACAGTAGGGAAAAAAAACAAAACAAACCACACCCTAAGGAGAGCTGGTCTGCTTGCCAGCAAGACTAGTTTGATTACTGCCTATCCGATCAGCAAACACTTGTTCTTCTGTCTCTCATTTCTTCCTATGTTTGGTCCCTAGTTTTATATTTAAGATGCGAAGCACTATGAAGGACAACTTTTGCATTCTACTCTGTGCAAGAGCAATAACATCGATTCCTAGACATGTAAACAATATAGGGAATGATTACTGAAAACTAACAGTATAATTAAAGTATTACTGACCAAAATTAGTCTCAGGTGTAAAAAAATAAAAAGAGCAGGTGTGCCTTCTCTTTCCTTATTGTCCTGGTTTGAGTTAGGACAGAACTAATTCTGGTCAATGATTTTACCTTTCATCTCAGTCTCTTCTAAGAGACTGCATGTTCTGAAGTTAATGGCCTATTTATGAAGACAGCATCTGCTTCCAGAAGTCATAATAATTGATGTTGATAGTTACTAGCAAGGACTGGTGTGCAAAAAGGCTCTGGGTCACACTTGCTCCTATAGAAAACAAGGTCACTGCTAAATCTTGTGTACACATTGTGGGTGCAGAAAGTAAAAGGCTGCACCTGCGGGGAGCAGCAGAAAGGTCAGGTGACACTAAACTGACCAACAGGGTATTCCATCCCATATACATCATATTCATTATAAAGCTGAGGGATCACAAGGGTCAAGCTCTCTTCAATGGCTGGCATCTGAGGAGGACTCTTTTTCAGGAGGTCTGTTTTGCTTTTGATCCTCATCCACGTGATCCTGAATCCAGCTCCTGAATCTGTTTCCCATATGCTGCTGAGTCCAGTCTGGGACTTCCCCAGTGCTGCTCCACAGCATCAGTGGTGACAGTGACGTAGCTGCTGTCAGGGGATTTGGGTTTGGTTTTGTATACATTTGTATATACTTCATTTTATCGTTATTGTTTCATTAAAGTTGTTTTAGTTTTCTTTTCCAATCCGTATATCTCCCTTACTCTCTTTCTCTTCCCCTTTAGGAAGAGAGACAGGTTAACAGAGAGCATCTGTCATTCATCTAGTGGCCAGTACAGCCCTAACCCTTGACACTTACACACTGTACATCTGTGTCATGCAGCCATAAGTTATGTGACAGCAATAGGTATGATTAGAAAGTTGCAGGGACACTGATGAAGAAATATAACTAGCTAAGGCTTGGAACATGACTGTCACAGGTTATTAATGTTGTCTATCATTTTTCCCTTCAGAAATGTCATCTTAGGCCATATCCTCAAAACATTTAACCAAAAAAGTATTATATTTTCATGAGTGACCATATTATTTAAGGAAGTGCTAAATTTTAGAAATTAAGTATTTTTTTTTTAAGTGTTCTACGGCATTTTTACAAAGTACATATCCACAAGTACTCGTACTCAAATATTTCATAGAATTAACAATGGTACAATATTGCATAAAAATAATTTGAGTGGCATTTACTTTATTTGTGTAGTCTTGATCAAGGTTCCCTGGCTCCTCTAGTCAGATATTTAATCATGCATTCTTCACATGCTTCTAATATATAATAGAACTTTTTATAAGGTTATGCAATCACTGGCAACAAAATCATCTTATTTGTCTTGTTTACCTCAAGAATATCCTGGCTCCATTAACATCTTCTCATCATGCAAGATATGATCTTTTCTATTGCATAAATATGTGACAACAGAATGTCACTTGTAGTCATAAAAGATATTCCCAAAATAATATTCCCTTATTTTACCTTTAGGCATGATTATACATACCCTGAAGATGAAACTTTGAAGAAACCACATAATTTAATATTCAGAATGAATAAAAACCAATACTAAGAAAACATGTGGACACCAGACTCCACAGGACTAAAAACTAAACCACATCAGTAACACATGAAAAATGAAATTAGCAGGGTTTTTTTCAAGATGACCCCCTGTGGCAACACAGCACTGAAGCTACGCAAAGCTTCATACAACTGAAGGGGTCCTCTGAAGGCTCCGCTTACTGATCTCTGGCAGAAAAGGTCACAGACTATGTTGGAGGGATTTTCAGCAGGACTAAAAGACAGGAAACAGCTGGAAGTAATGAAGAAATATTTCACAGGCAGTAATAAAAATTTTATAGTGTTTTCAGGTGAAGCTGTATAACCAATTTGTTTGTAAAATTGTCCAAGACTTAAACTCAGTCAAACTATATAGTTCTACAGAATTTGCATTTTAGAATGACCATTAGCTACTCAGTAACATACATATAAAAAATGCTTTATTTAGCTTGTTAAAGAAGAAAATGAAGCACTTCAATATTAGCTCACAAAAATATTATTCAAAGAGAGGGAAAGAGACAGGGGTTAAAAGCACTAAGAAGCCAGAAAATACTTCTTACTGATAAAAACTGCTCTCCTCTCTGGGATTCTAATTACATCTCTCCCCTTTAAGAAAGAACATTGTTTCTAATTTCCTTATTACTCTTATGATAGTGTTCAGGGATTCAGAAAAATAAATATATATTCATAAAAATAATTGAGAAAATATTCAGCATTTTGGAATCCTGGGAAAATTGTGAAATAAGCCTCCACTTCACTCATGCTTCCATTAATCTCCACTTTAGGGTCACACTGACTGACACTCCATTTTGAAGCATTCGCCTGAGAATCTTGTTTTCTCCTTTTCACTGTCAAAGCTTTTGGAAGTCCTGACTGAGTAGTAAGTAGCACTGCACTGCATACAATGACGTTTCACAGAGGAAAAAAAAAAAAAAGGCGTAAATAATTCTTTATACTGCTTCTTTTCACAAATGTGGCTACCAATTCAAAATGATAAACCAGCTACAGAAAATATGCGTGACAAGCACATGAGTTGGAGCTCTTGCCAGCAGTCTCCACAGCAGGCTGGTGGTAATCACTCCCTTTTTATCACTGTCTCATTCTATGCTTAGTATGAAGGCTTTGCTACCCTCTTCTAGCTGCATGTCCTATATAAAATCTGAAGTTATGTTCTCATTTATCTGGGATTTGTCAGTGCAAATATGTTACTCCTAGTGATTTGAAGAGTTGAGCTGAACTACAGTTCTCAAATTTTTATTCTTTTTTTTTGCAATGAGTTTCTTATTTTCTCCTCCAGCCTCACTGATTATTTTCCTTCATATCCAAACGACAGTATTGAAAATTATCCCAGTAAGGAGCCAGCTCCAGCAGCAGGCAAAGTAGGCAGTAGCCTAGGGCAGCCAACAGCTTGTTTTTCCTGTATCAGAAAAGAGGTGGATTGGCTGTGCTGGCCCAGCTGGTCACTGGCCTCTACTTACATGACTTTGCCTCTGGTGCCAGAGGGCCGAGGGGGAAAGGAAGCATCTCTCTTCCCAGCAGTATTACTGTTATTAACATCAACAAGACCAGAAAGTCACTTCTGTTTCCAACTTTTCCCATACTTCCTCATTGCCAGAGAACAGCCCGTCCTTCACCAGTGACTGACCCTTCTCATCACCCCAGCAGGTCCCTATCAGAGAGTAGTGGTAAGTGCTGGAAGAAACAGGGGGGCAAAGGGAGCCAGATAACTGCATGGGGCAAGAGATATGTTGGTCATAAAGGTAAGAAAGGTCTTAGAAGGACTGGACACAGTCTGGGATAGGAGAGAGAAAAAAGAGAGACAGCTTAAGTCTTCTAAAACTTGAGGACTCCTCTTTGCCTGTAACAGTATTTCCTAGGCTGTCTTGCACCAGCAGAATTTCCTGATTAAATTCTTCCAAGTCCTCTTACTTTCCTCTGCCACCAATGAAAACCAAACAACATTGCTCCTGTCAAGAAAACGTGGCTGGGATCTAACAAAAATTAAACTGTGGAATAAAGGATCTCCCCTGCCATAGGCAGCTTCCTCCATCTTCTTTACTGTCTGCCCATAATTTGCTAATTTCATGCTTGTGTAATTTAATATCCTCCTCTGTTGCCTCAAACTACATCTCTCTAACTGCTCACAAACTACAATGTCTCTATATGCTTATAATCATACGTTATGCCAATGTCTCATAATTACTCCTGCCAGAAATGGAAAACAGTAAAACTCAGAAGAGCACAAGAACTAGATAGATTTTAGAGCTCTATCAGCTGTGCCCCTTCAGGTTACATTGTTCTGTTTGACAGCAGGTCAACAGCACCAGTAACTCTCTTTCCTGTCCTTCCAGTGTACAGTTCAGGGCAACTCTCAATCATCCACTTCCTAAAGATGCATATTTTTTTTCCATACAAATCCATATGCATGTGGTTCTTACAACATCACATACATAATATAGCCCATAACCTGTCTTTCTTCCATATTCCATCAACTCTTGCCTATTAAGCCTGAAATCTGCTAAATCAGTTTACAAGCTCAGAGCAGGTCCTAACATTATCTCTTTTCCTAGAAACAACTCCAGTTATTCTCATATTGACTCCATATCTTCTGGACCTTCCTCTTCCCAAAGCTTCTACCTTGACATATAGGACAATCAACTAATCTGTTGCTGACTTTTACTGGATGTATCTATATGCAATGTATACCTTCTGATTGGTTTTACAACCTTTACCTTAACCTGAAGCCCTCACTGTGTAGTAAGCAAACCATGAACTGACCATGAACCATCCCTACAGCGTTTTGTTCACCGTATTTGGAAATAGCTAGAGAGAAACAAAGCCCTTATCATCTACAGACTGTTTTCTAGAAGGAGAATAACTTTGCCCAAGATTCAGGAATTTGTGCATTCTAGGTGATATAGGAAGATTTGAAGACGCATGCCAATGACATCAGAGGTTAATCAAGCTTAACTGAGTTAAAACAGAAGCTAACAAGTTCAAGGGTGAGGAAAAAGAGAGACACACCATCAGAAGAAATGGGAACCCTGACTGTCACAAAGGCAAAGGTGCTTGTGGGGAACAGTATGAGAGCAACTCTCAAGTATGAAGACAAAGTACAGCTTGGAGATATTCCCTCCATGTGAATTTCATGAGACCCTAAGCCACCAGATAACACCCCCATAGGTCCACAAATGAGCAAGGGATATTGCATATCCACTCATGACTTTGCTTCAATGCACGCAGCTGTGTGTATTTTGTGCTATTGTTGCTTTTAGAAGTTCCTCGTGTCCTACATGCGAATTGTAAGACTGAGCATTCCTGTGCCCTGGAGAAGGAACACAGGAAGACGATGTGACAAGTGAATTTTACGTCTTGTCCTACATATAGTAGCTTGTTTGCAGAGTTCTTTGAATATGTTAGTGGAGTAGGCTGCTGACTTATTTACCAAGGAAATATGCTGCAACAAGGAGAGAGTCCACCAAATTAGATGAACTCCTCCTCCCAACAGCAGAAGAGGCAGATAAAACTCTGGGCTTATAGTTTTACCTAGCAGAAGTCCGTACTTGTGGTCTGAATGGAATTGAAACTACCATCCTGACTCTGTTGAAGATATTTTCTCAGGTACTGTAAAAACTGCAATTTTAAAATTGTCTTTCACAAGGCACACTATGATGCCAGTAAAACCCCAACACACTGTCTGGAAAGTTATATACAAGAGATTCCAAATGACATTTTAACAGAGTGAAAAGTGTCTGAAGTCAATTGTGTAGGTCAACAAATGAACTAAAAACCACACTTAATTTTCATCCTCTCTACCACTCTGACTGGTTGTACGGATGGCATGTTGCTATCCCTCTCCAAATCAGTTTGCTGATGGCTTCCCTCAAAAATTAATTGAAAGAAGTGGATCCTATAATTTAAAAAGAAATAGGCTCAGCAGGTGAGTAAGCTTTGTCAAGATTGATTACTGAGTATTGACTCCACCGATCGTACAAGTTACTCTCCACAGAGCCACCTGCACATTAACCTAGAATACCTAAAATCACCTCAGGCTAATGTCTTTCGAGAGAGGTTTGTATTTTCACAGGATGCAGTCTTTAGCTGTTTTCCTCACACATACATTCAATGGCAGTCATTTGCACAGCATTTACACTTTGTAGTTACTTTACTATAAACAATTACTGTTTGTATTTTCATTTTTCAGAAAGAATCTAAGGTAACCACCCAGGAAAGGACTTCACATAACCCAGTGCTAACTGAATTGGAATAACTGTAAAGATAGCTAGTTAGGTTCTCCCGTGATAGAAAGGAAAGATGCTAGATGGAGTAGCAGCAGAGTGGCTTACTGTGGCCTGGAAGCTTCTGCTTGGTCTGTTTGAAGCTTCTCTCCCCCTTCCACTTCCATGGTGCAGTAGACAATTCGATTGGGAGCAACTGACTTTAAACCTTGTACCTCCATTATAACAATCTGTGGAAAAGAAAGAAAATAGTTTATCCTTCATAAAACATTACATAGCACAGCCACTGCAGTACTAAGTTCCATGCAGGTGAAAAAAAAAAAACAAAAAAACTTAAAAAAAGTCCCCGAATTCCACTCACTCAAATCTTAGAGACAGGGAAGAGTTTAAATTTTGCCTTCTTTTTCCACTTTCAACAATATATAGTAGGAATTGAAATTTCTGATCTGTTTCTACTTGGATGACAATCAAAATCATAACTAAAATGTTGGTAGTTGAATTTGAGACTGTCTAAATATACCTCTACATCTTAACACATGGGGCAACACATCTTTTAAGTAGTCACCTAAATAAGTATTCATACAACATGGTACTAAGTCAGACTGTAAACATGACTATTAAGTACATTGATCACATCTTTCATGCTAATTGTAGTCCTGTGTTGCAACTCCTGAATCTCAGAAGTGATTTAGTGGTGTGCTGAGCATGAGGCAGGTCAGGGCATCACTATGAGCTGCTGTATTTCCCCTCCCTCCCCCACTGTTGACCTCTTTTCCTTCTCCCAGCTCAGCACTTGCACTCAGGTTCAGTGTGTTTATGGAGGTGGGGGGTGAGGGACAGATAAAGGGAAAAAGCCACCTGTACCAGCTGTGCCCTGAGTAATTTCCTCACAGGGATATTCTGAGCTTGGCAGGTCCCAGAGTTTTTCAGCTCCTCTAAACTTCTCAGTTAGAGCTCAGAAGAGCCAAATGCAGCCTGACTTCAAATGCTCTCTGCCTTTTATAAACCTTACAGTTTCACAGTGTGAAATTATTGGAATTTTTACACTTCAGATGTTTCAGAGAAGATTTGAGAAGAAAGTCGGGTTTCCCTGCTTGCTTTCAAAAAGCTGCTTTCCATTCCAGCCCCACTGGGCCTATGGGAAGAAGCTGGAAAAAAGCATAGTCCATTAAATCAGCAGAGAAACTGTCCTCAACTGAACCACAGATGAAAACCAGTATCTAAAGGTGACAAAAGTAATGACTACTTTTGGTCTTATTAGAGGCAATTGGCTTCTTAGGTCAGCAAGCAACTACTATAATATTTTGCTATTAAACTCTTTGCATATTTGCCAATTTGTTTCAATACAAGGATGCTAAGACAGACTTCACCCCTAGCTGTAAAATCTTTACTTTAAAATCTGTACTTTAAAACTCCCAGAACCTTAGTAATGGTTAGATACACTGTAAAATTGCTAGTTTGGCAATAGTACAGTGAGATGACAGTCACTGATAATTTTGAACATTTACATTACACAAATTTTCAACACTGCTTATTACACTTTATAAATAATAACTGCATTTTCCATCTTCTGTGGTCCAGGGATTCAAGCAGTTAAAGTGATCAACAATCACTAAGAGACTGCACTAAAGATCATCCTAGCCAGTATTGCCTATATGGTTTTTCCACATGCCAAATGTACATCCTTGTTGAATGCAAATGTAATGTTTACTCATTTTTATGTTTATATTTTTTTCCTTCAGTTTGCAATTTAATTGCAGAGTACCTTTGTCTTTGGTAACAATTCTGGATTCCAGTGATGGAAAAAAAGTTGCTTCTTATAAGGAAGGAAACTGTCAGTAGCTGATTTACCAGCTCATTAACTGATAAAGAGCTTTCTAAATATTGCTTGTCTATTTCTGAAACTGTCCAACAGCTGAAGAACATAAGTGATTAAGTCTTCTCCTACTAAATTGACATTTTATTTATTTATTTTATACATTTTTGCAAACAGACTATTTGAGGAAACATCCAACTTGTAAGAAAAGTCCCTGTTGCTTGCAGTGATGTGCAGGGGTGTCTCTTCTATGAGCCAGCAAGGTCCATTCCCATCAGAACATTATAAATGTTAGTGCTATCTTTTGCTGCTCTGTCTTAATAATAACATGCAGTAGCGCCATGAACCCCAGCCATTCACAGCCCACAGTCCTCCCCTTCCCCCAAGAAATTTTCTCCAAGATCTTATACTCTGTCCTAGTGTTTAGACACGTTATAGATTTCCCGTTTGTTCGAGTGCCTGTGCAGCAGTCCTCAGTAAGAATTTTGCTGGTTACCTTACAATCTGGTTACACCACAAAAGCTATGACATGAATAAGTTTACATGCTATATATGCAACTGTGCACATATGACCTCAGATTTTCAAAATCAAAAATATTCTGTCTCCAAGGAAATATAATCAGCATCTCCTATTTGCCCATTTGCATAGAAAACAAGCAGATCTTCCATGTTTCAGTCTAAATTAATAACAGTTCAGCTGTTTCATTCTGCCCTTATGTATTCTGAGATTTAGCTTCCCAAGAGTCCACATACGTGTCCATGAAGAAACTCATCATAGAATCATGGAATCAGTGTTAAGGGTTGGAAGGGACCTCTAGAGATCATCAAGTCCAATCCTCCTGTCAAAGCAGGATCACCCAGGGCAGGCCACACAGGAACACATCCAGACAGGTTTTGAAAATCTCCAGAGAAAGAGACTCCACGACCTCTTATGTGGTTAATATCATGTTTAGAACAAAAGTTTGCCCTGCTAATAACTGCTACATGTAAAGTAACACATTAACTTTTTGCCTTGCACAGGATGAACTGTGATTACTAACCTTGCAGAACATATATGTCTTCTCTGTATCAATTTCGGGGGAAAAAAAAAAGCAAAGTGCTAAGCTGACAAGTGGATGACACCAAGCTGAGTGGTGCTGTTGATACATACCAAAGGGATGGGATGTCATCCAGAGGGACCTGGACAAGCTGGAGAGGTGGGCCCAGGTTAACCTCATGAGGTTCAAAAAGAGCAAGTGCAGGGTCCTGCACCTGGGCCAGAACAATCCCCACCAGCAATACAGGCTGGGGGTAGGGGCAATAGAGAGCAGCCCTGCAGAAAAGGACTTGGGGGTGCTGGTAGATGAGAAGCTGGACATGAACAGCCAGTGTGTGCTGGCAGCCCAGAAGGCCAATTGCATCCTGGGCTGCATCAAAAGAAGCGTGGCCAGCAGACTGAGAGAGGTGATTCTACTGCTCTGCTCTGGTCAGACCTTACCTGGAATACTGCATCCAGCTCTGGAGCCCTCAGCACAGGAAGGGCATGGACCTGATGGAGTGGGACCAGAGGAGGGCCACAAAGATGATTAGGGGGTTGGAACACCTCTTCTATGAGGACAGGCTGAGGGAGCTGGGATTGCTCAGTTTGGAGAAGACTCCAGGGAGACCTAATAGCCACCTTCCAGTACCTGAAGGGAGCTTATAAAAAGATTAGAGAGGGCCTGTTTACAAAGGCCTGTAGTAAAAGGGTGAGGGGTAATGGCTTTAAATTAGAAAGGAGTGGATTTAGATTAGAAATAAGGAGGAAGTTCTTTACCATGAGAGTGGTGGAGCACTGGAA
>JANHGN010006648.1:19581-31680 GCA_024605025.1 Megaceryle maxima | reverse complement strand
TACTATTCATTCTTGCTATTTATGTGCCATTCCAGGCTTGGTATTCCACTTGAGACAGACAGCACATGTGATGAAGATGTGCAGAATTCAGCACAGGAGTTAGAAAATGGCTTCCTCATTTCATACAGTTCAGTACTAAAGCCTGCACTGCAGTTTTACATGCTTGGTGAACTAATACTTTTTGGCATATAGAATGACAGATCTTCCTACTCTTTGAGAGTCGATATTGGGCTTTTATATTATTAGCTAGTAACATTAACATTGCATACAGTGGGCAGTGGGATAAGTAATTTCTCTGTTACACAAATGATTTAAACATTTTCAGTTGTTAATTTCTGACATTTTTTAATTCTATGTGTAAACTGATGACATGGGAAAGAAAAATCAATCTGGATTTTCAGCATAACATGAAAAAAGCAGATGCTTCTTTTACTTCAGTAAAAACATTGCTTAAAAGATAAACAATTTTTGCTTATTTTAGCCATTTAGCAATTGAAATATTTATGCTGTAACATTAATTGTCTTAAACAAACTAAAGACACTTCAAATGCATAGCACAAGTGTGGCATCTTCTGACCAACAAATGAACAGTACACCTTCTGGAAAAGCTTTGATTCTATTATTATTGAAGGATAGATCAGCATTTCCTTATATGCACACTTGCAGAACTGGACCTGAGCTATAACACCGTCATCAGATATGCTTAAGTAAATAACTGTATTTGTGGTTTCCTCTTGAAATCAGTTGAGCCCTATATGGATTAGTACTGCATCCTTAGAGACCAGACTTCCTTGATAATCTCAGTAAACATGAGGCAGTTTCTTGAGGAAAATGCAGAAATTTATAAATACCTGCTTTGATATCCAATAATTTTTGTTTGTTTGTTTATTCTCTAAATGATTTAAGAAAACACACCTCATTTGTAAAATTTTGTGACTGAGTTCCTCATAACAACAGCATTTCATTATTCCATTCAAAAATATATATAGGTATTTAATGTACTGGAATTCGTTTGAAGTTACATTTGTGTAGGAGATTTTGTGGGAGTCCACACTTCTGTGTGGGCCCAAAACCAAATTCTGTTGCAAAAGAAAAATGCATCATATTGTATTCTAACTGTATTCTAACTCCTAATTATCAAAGAGACAAAGAATGATTTACTTCTTTAACACAATTTTAAGATTACCAAGGAACAAGTAATAAGAAAAAATGTATCAAGTCATAGATATTCTAGTAATTTAAACTGTTAACAAGTTTTCTGTGAAATGTGTTATTACCTCTAATGTGAAGGAGAGCACCACATCAGACTTCGAGAGCTGAACCTCATTTTCATCTCCTATGTCCAAGAATGCAGAATTCTGTGATCGCTTTAACTTCTGAAGTTTAAATTCTGGTCCACCTTTAGACACTGGAAGACTTTCCAAATTTGCCATCAGCAAATTCACCGAAGACCGCAACTCTTCTATGTACATGTTCTCCATTTCTCTTGTTACAAATTTGGGGAATTTTCTTTCCTTGAAAGATACATTTTAAAAGTTAGAGAGGAAAAAAAGGGAAATAATCCACATTATACTTCATGTTAATTTACTAACTTGCTCTCAGTTAACATATTTAATAAAAATAAAAGTCTTAATTCCAGTGTCTATTTTTATATCTTCAAAACAGTAATGGGAAGGCTAACCCCATCCCATAAATACAATTAATTTTCTTGGGAAGAAATGTAATTTGAATTGAGAATTCCATCATATTCCCCAAATATAGTAGAAAAAATATATCTCTGAACACATCAAAAAGTAAAGTAATGGGCATTTGTAAAAACAGAACGTCTTGCCCTACCACCCAAATCATTTAGCCATAAACACAGTTTGAATATGTATACATTAGATATTTCTGATACACGTATTTTAAACATATCAATTGACACTATAATGTTCATGTTATCCTCAAATAGTTTAGAAAATTGACAAAATGAACTGCCTGCTAATAACTTGGTTACTTCTTCCACTTCGCATGCTACTAAAAATAACTCCGTCACGCTTCTCATTCATGCTTCTAACATAAAGCTGTTAAAGTACAACAATGACATGAAATTCCTGTAATGTTCATTTCTATTTTTAATTTTCTATTTTGAAAGTAATGATGAATTATTACATATAGGATTATTTTAAACAGAAGTGTTAGAGGGAATAAAAAATAAATCTGTTTTTTCCTCCATAGGAGTTAGTTAACAATGTTTAACTATTGTTTCTGTGACAAAGAGAGAACATATAAGCATATAGAATGCATACATGAACATGTACAAAGCCAATTTTATGCACAGATTCTCCCCCAGTATTGAATATAGGGGACATATGTCACTCAAGATTGAACAAAAATGTGAATCATTCTAGAACATGTCTTACATATAAATGAGAAATAAACATTGCTCCCACATATTGTCTGCAAAGGTAGGTACCTTGCTCCCAAACTAGACAATTTTTATGATTTAGCTATTATAAGGAGTATTATAAAATGTTTTACATTAAAATTTTACAGTTGATAATGAAGACCAAACAAATTGAATGTGACCCCAAATACTTGCAGCAAGTCCAGCTTTTTGGTTCAGTACAGCATTACAGAGGCAGTATATTACAGACTGAAAAATTAAAAAACAAAACAAACCCATCTTATTTGTAGTTATAAGCTAAAAACACAGGGTAAGACTCAGGGTGCTCTAGACAAAAAAAAACCCTACTTTACAGTGTTTTACAAACATCTTTTTTTAGGATGGTGAATCTGCAACAAATTGCTACAGCACATAATATTTAAAATAATTTAGAGACAAAACAAGACTATTTTTTTGTGCAATGCACAGGAATTGATTTGAAAAGCTTGGATCTTCTTAACAACAACACATGCTCCAGCACAGCACCTGAAATTTGGAAACTCTGACTGCAACATACTGGAATAAATTCTGAAACAAAGACCCTGGGGTCAGATACGAGACACTGATCAGGCTGGTGCACGTACTAGCCTTTAGGTCTGTTTTCTGAGACTGCTAAAATGGCTTTTTCAGGGTGCATTTCTCAATGTGAAAAGACACTGGGTAGCATCTTCATAGGAACACATAAAAGTCTAGCTTAGGAAACCACAGCACCAGGTAGAAAATGCCAGGAGGTCAAATATATTTTCATTTCAACTACTTTACATTTAGTCACATGGTGAAACAAATGTGCAAAAAGATGCTAAAATTCCCCATCCATTTTACTCTGTCATAGGTTAACATATTTCTAAAGTCCTTGCCTCTGTTAAAGAGGCTAAATTATCTTTTCTGATAAAATAAACTATTCATACAGAATAAACAACTTGCAAAATCAGCGAGTAATGTAGTATAGGAACCATGAATGAGACCTCAAGAACAAGAAGAAGGCCATAGGCAGAGATTTCTCTTCAGCTGTGCTGATCTTCTGAGACTGCAGTTTAATAATTTTCTTACAGGCAGGTAATCACTGAAAACTCTTTATCAACAAAGATGCCAGAATACATAATACAGTATCAGAAAGCTTTTTATCATTGCTCTGAGCTCTGGGAAAAAAGTTCGTATTTTGTAGCACTTGATTGTTTGGTCCTAAATGATCTTAATAATCCTCATAGCTGCTAGAATTATTAATAATTCTCAAAGTCCACCACAGAAAAAATAATCTGGATTTTAAGTAGTTTAAAACACATGTACAAAAACTTTTGATTTGTGACTTGGATGTACCATGTAGGACATGGAGTTCCTTACTCTGCAAAACTGTGCAGTTGACACTGTGGCAACCATTGTTTAGGTAAAATATGGATAAATACATTTTTCTTTAATAAAATCTACAGCTGTGCAGTGTTTGCACATCAGGAGACAGAATGAACAAAGTTTACATGGTTTAAATAGTGCTCAAAACTTTCACTTGCATTAAAATGACTTTGAAACTTTTATAGACAGTATTTTGCTTTTTAGGAAGATTAAACCTCCAAGCTGTTATTTATAACCTTCACAAACCTAAATGATAATTTTGTTCCATCTAATGGAACAAGCAAATCTTCACTGCTTTACAATTAATATCATAATACTATAATACACTTTTTTCTGCACACACACAGTGTAACATAGATGCTTCCAATATTTTGTAACTTTTGTAGCTGAAGAAGACGACTGAGCAAACATAGGATTATTGGACAAATTTGGTAATAAGCTCAGGCTTCACAGAAGATTGAAGAGACTTGAGATTGCCTTTCTGTGACAAAGGAATCTTTCCCCAAAATTGAATAAGATATGGTTGGGAACAGTATCAATCCCCCCTGTGATAGTTCATACAGGAGGACATAATCCTGTTCACTGAAATAAAATGCAAGCTATAAGAAAGAAAAATAGGCTTAGATTTCTAAAATTTATTAAAAGAATTTATAATTTACTGAATCATTACTAATTCGACCCACAAGACTCACTTATAGTTTGTTACTTGCAATGCTAATATAAACATTATGAATTCAGACAATCTATAAATGTAAGCTATATTACTTATACTGAAAAAGTATATCACATATAACCTACAGTAAGATATAAATATGATGGTAATGCCCAAAGCACAGCATAATGCACTCATGCATATAAAAGATTACTTGTTTTAGTTCTAAAATATATAATACTAAATGTACAAATAATATACCCTTTGTTTCACCACTGGACTTGCTGATGAAACAAACGTAGGCTCACACAATATATGACTTTCCAAAATCCCATTTTGCTTTCTGCCTTCCCCTGTTGACACAGAAACTCCAGAGCAGAAAGAAATGCATCTGACAGGCTGATTTCAAATGATCTTGTTTATTTTTAGAATCAAAAACTGGAAACACACTGTGTATTGTCCTTCTCAATCTCATATTAAGATATGCTTTTGGTACATGAAAGCAGCCACTTACCCTTGCCATTTGTTCTGCCAGCTGTAGTCGCCCATCTAGTTCACGTCTGATCTGAGCTGCTTGCTCATCTCCATTGTCCAACTTGGATAGAAAACAGAAATAAAGATACTGTGAGAAACACGCAGTATATTTTAACTTCATAGTGAGTAATGTATTTAAAAACCAAATTGAAATTTATTGTATCATTTTCACGATAAAGTCAGCAAAACACTAAGCAAATACATGGCTTTGAGTTTTATAAAAATGAAAGAAATGTAATGATCACCAGTTACCCATGGCACTCAAGGTGTCTGAAGGGTAGCCAGAATTCCCTTGGGTTTTTAATACTCAGGCTAAACAGAAGTATTATTTCCTTATAAAACCAGTAAATTAAAACATTTCTCCACAAAGCGGAAAACTGGACTGACAGACTGGCTTAGAAAAATCTTCACAGGGATATCTGCTCTTTGGTGTCTTGAGTTCCTGTTTGGAAATATATAGATAAAGAAAATTGTGTGCCTACACCTTTTAAGTATGCTATTATTTCACTCACATAGCTCTTTCCCCCAGATATTGGCAAGCTGCTCATATTAATACATACCCAGTTTTTGAGTCTCCAATATTTTCATGCCTAGGGAATAGTCATGACTAAACATCTGATTTGTATCATGGAGGTAAAGGAGGAAGGACACATCTCATTACCTCAACAGAACAGCTGAGTCTTAAATGAAACGAGAGCCCCCAACTCATTTTTCACCAGTTTACTTGTTAAGGGCAGTGGAGAGAAGTGCAAGTGGGGCTTCACCTCAACACACTGACCTGCACAGCTGGTTAAAAGGAAGAGGGGTGATGCATCGGGAAAAGATCAGGTGAGACTCGCCTTCTTATCTGAATAAATGCCAACAAGGACAAAGATGGAGTCCCAGGGGAGGGCTCTCTCTGTCCCTAGGGCTAACCACAGACATAGTGTAATATGCTGATATGACCCAAATGTATTTAGAATGAAGCCAAGGTTTAAGGATACCTGAGTTACTCTTGACTAAAAAAGAAAAAAATTAAGTTGATTAGGGATATAAACTGGCAAAATTTGATTCTCTAATTAAATGAGATATCCAGCTGAAGAAGTTTGGTAAATGATTGGTTACATTAAACTAAGGTTTATAAGTAAGGCTGCTATTCAGTGAATCAGGCAAAATACATAACATCATCTCCTTTGCAATGCTTCTCAGGTAAATTCATTACAAGGCACTCATGAAAATTAGGCTTTTTTTTTTTCTTTCTTTCAAAATCCAATCTGTAAAAAGGAATAATTAAAAATACATAATCCAGTGCTTACAAGTGAGTTACAGCATCATGCTTAATGCAAATCTGATCACATTTAGTAACAGGATGAAAAGTTTTCCACTGCTAGAACGGAAGTGATGACAGAACATACAATCTGTCACCTGTGCAAACTGGCATCTCACAAGATCCTTGCAGGAACTGATCCAGACCACCAGAAAGGAAGAAAAAAAAAAAAAAAAAAAAAAAGCCTGATGGTGTCCCCAGGTTTAAATTAGAGAGTAGAAGATGAATCATATTCCAGACTGGAAGGGTCCTCCTTGTGTGTGTCTGCAAATCTGCTCCTAATTTGACTGTGAGCATAAATGGCTCACAATGACAGCAAATATTTTAGGTTTTCAGAATGCAATTAGATTATTTCAAATAAATTCCCAAATTTGCATTCTTCTATTTCTCGACTAAGAGACTGCTTATTGTCAGGAATAATATTTCTCTTTTCCTTTGTATTATAACCACATTTTTTAGTTTAGTTATTTTTCCATTTAAAAAACACATGAAATGATAATTTAAGTTAATGAAATCATAACCTGTTTTTTTAAATCTTGGCAATTTTTCCTTAACAACGCATCGCTTTCTATTAGCTGTTTGTATTTGAGTACTTAAAAATGTTCTGATTTTCCTACTTATTACTTTTAAACTCCAGTCTTCTTCCTGCAATAGTTAGACATTTTAATGGTTTTGTTAACATCTGTATGTAATGATGTTTTGCAAGTTATGTAAAGAAGCTGAACAGGTGAAACACCAAAGAACACTGCTTTACTAACAGAAAAGAGCCAAGGTAAGAATGACTGGTAGGTCATTCACAGCTGTCCTAATAAGAAGTAAAGTTGTTGATATTAGTATTTTTGCTGTATGCAAAATGAAGCAACAATGAGAAAAATAGTAACTAGGAAATCTCATTCCATGCAAGGTCATTCTATCTAATTTTATTCTAAATACAACAAAATGCATGAAAAACAACCTTGCAAGCAAAGAGTCAGCTATTATGAATACATAATCAATCATACTTTTTACACTGAATCTGAAGTGACAACAACAGAAAGACTGAGTAGATTCTGAAAACACAGGTGATATTTGGAATTATGAGTTGTGTCCTTGTGACCATTTTATTACAGAGAGAAGACACTTGATATAACCCATCATACAGGTCGGAAGTAGTGACAAGGGTTAACATGAAGCGTACCCTTTTCCTAAATTCCTTATTTGTGGATCAAACCCATATCCAGGACATCTGTGGGATACACAATTATGCCAACTGCTGAAGTATTTTCATATAGTATTGTGCAGAGAAATTAACATAAATGTAACACTGCAGAACAGCAACTCAGATTGTTCCCAGCATTGCAACCAAAATTTGGTTTAAAAATAAATAAATAAATAAATCACTAACTAGTAATCAAAATCAAAACAAAGGGATTTTGGTTTTGTTTGGTTGTCTTTTTTTAAAGAATAATTGGTATTTACATGGCATCACATAATGCTTCCACCCTTAAATATGAAGGCATTTAAAAAAAAAAAAAAATTACAGCCCAAGAGATTATTTTTAAAAAGGATACATATTAAGCTCCATTTAATAAAAACATTTCAGCTTTCTGCAGTGGTGGTACTTAGACACCATAGATATCTACTGACTGCACCACTGCTAGAGATGCTTCTCATGTCGCTGAAACCTCCACAAGCATTAAGTCAGGGGACCTCACTACAGAAGACCACAGACACCAGAGACCTGTTTTCAGTATAAGATCATAGAATCATCAAGGTTGGAAAAGACTTGTAAGATCAAGTCCAATCTTTAACCCTACCAAGTTCAGCACTAATCCATATCCCCAAACACGGCATCTATATAGCTTTTAAATGCATCCAGGGATGGTGACTCAACCACCTCCCTGGGCAGCCTGTTACAATGCCTGGCAATCCCTTCAGTGAATTTTTTTTTCCTAATGTCCAGTCTAAACGTCCCCTGGTGCAGCTTGAGGCCATTCTCTCTTGTTCTATCACTAGTCACTTGTGAGAAGAGACCAGTGACTACTACCTCTCTAAAACATCATCTCAGTCCTGACCAAACAAACCAATGTTTCCCCTAAATGCCTTATATCTGACCCCAAAACTTGCAAAACCTAGGCAAAGACATAAACTCCCCTTCTGAGGGCTAGTTAATTCAGTAGGAAAATTCCCAACCGAGCAAAGCTGATTATTTGGATTTTAAAACATTTTTTCTATTCTTTTTTTCCCCAGAAAAATCAGTAGCTATGAATGACTATGCTTGGGTGAATATGAAGCTACTTCTTATTAAAACAAAAATGTGGTAGCTCATAATAATTTTTTCTGCAACAGTGTTATATAAAAGAACTTTCTAAAATAAACCTGCCACCATTAAGACATCAAGCTATTAATTCAAAAATGTTTTTATTCATTAATGCTTGAAGTTGACTTTAATTTTTCTCACTCTGAAAAGGACAATCATTTTTATTACAGACTTCTTTGTAGAGATGGAGTGGGAATGTCCTCCATATGCAAGTTGCCCAACAACTCATATTAGAGGATGTTCTCAGTTGCTTATATAAGTGTCAGCTTCTAAAAGAAAGACTGAGGTTTTCTGCTTTAGATTTCTGCTTTAACAATTTCAACCAAAACTCTCCATTGCTTCTGAAGAGGCCAGGGAAGACAATACATTGCTTTATTCATAACAAGAAAAATGGTGACCATCTTGCCAAAGTGCTCTAGCACCAGCTTGCTTTGAAGTAAGGATCTGAAACTTAGCAGCTGTAAAAAAACAGTTCTGGTTCTTGCCAAGTTATGAACATTTGAAAAACCAACTTCACTGAAGTCAGGCTACTAACTGGCACTACCAGAGGCTGAATCAGATTCAGCATTCAGACTCATCAGCAGGTCATGCTGCTCTCTATCTTAAATATGCATGGAGCCTACTCCTGAGATTACTTGCTCGTTTAAGAAAGACTGTAAGCAGTAAGTGTTAAAAATCACTATTCAGATCAACAGCATGGTATCTCCTCACTTGACAAACTGCTGTTTTATTTGTGTGCCTAAACAAGCACAGAAAAGAAATACATCTGAATGAATTAATATTTCCATATTTTAACAGGTTGGAAAAGAATTCATACATTGTGATTTTTATTCAAACAACAACTTTAAAAAAACAACCCAAAACAAAATGCTGCAACATATCTGTGCATTTTGGTGCACAGTTAATGTTAATGTGATGTGCAAGAGCAACTTAAAGTAAAAAAGGAGCTAATGCTGCCAAGAGGTACTGTACTAAAGCCCATGGCACTCATTTGCATTCCTCTACTTACAAAGTCCTATGCATAAGAAACAAGACCAGTTTGAGCATGGATGTGTACTGACCTGCTGCAAGTTACTGTTCTTTATAGTCACAAGTGCTCCAACTAACTGATAATTCTTCCAAATGACTATTTTACTAATGTTTGGTTAGCTTCCCTGCAGCTTTCTAACTAATGGTGACATCAATGGGAAATGATGTTTAGCCGCCCATAGTGATATCAATTTCTCTACATTTAATGACTAACTTGACAGTATGCATATCTTAGGATTTGCTCTTCTTTCTGCAACACAAAATCCAAAGTCTTTTTACTCTGTGTGACAGTAGTGGTCAGTTTTTCTTTATAGACACTTTTTGCTATATATAACCAAGTCTGGACCCTGCCGAGTCAACAGGCTATTTGAGGATACCCACGTGAGGTAAGCTGCAGGGTCCATCCCTGACTGCTGTCTGACAACCAAGGCAAAATCTGTCAACATACACCAAATTGAATAAAGGGCTTGGATTAGAAGAGTTGCGATAATATAATACTGGAAAAACTGCATTCCTGGAAGTAACGAATGGCATCCAGCAGCAAAGACAGAAGAGAAACCAAAGGCTAGAGAAGCCCTAGTGTTCAATTTTAGTTGTCAATCAAGTAGGTGGTAGGTGTAGCAGACACAAATAATGGTGTTTTTCAGGGCTTTGTCCTTGCTACTCTTATCTCTGACTAAAAAAAGGAATTTTGCTTCAGAGACCTGCTGCCTGTAAGACTTGTAGGATTTGTTCTTGTTTTTACCTTTACACAGGTGGAGTTGCTCTAAAGGAACAGATTGGGAAGAGTTGAGTGTGCACAGTGTTAAGGAGCTGCTGTGTGCTGAACACAAACAGCCTGAGGAGATTCCCCAAGTTTCCCAATCTTGTGAACCAAGTTTAGTAGCTAAATATGTAAAAGTAGAAGGAACAACAACTTGCAAGTCAGGCTGAAAATAGAACATCCAACTCCAGTCTATGACAGCAGATAGTTCTGAAAATTAATTCAAGGACAACTTCTGAAGAACAAGATCATGACAGAAGTAAATTGCTTCCACTTCCTACAGGGAGGGAAAAAACCAGATTTGATTAAAGGGCAGGATGTGTTAAGCTTTCTGAATGGCTTCTACTGGACCATTTCATAAACCTTCTGCCCCCTGTTTCAGAGCAAGAAAGACACAGCTGTAAAAGGGTATAAAATGTAGTCACTATTCTGTTTCAGCTATGCTGTTTAGCTTAAATCTTTTATCTTCCTCGTGTATAGATTATGTAGAGGATTAATTCGGATTATAAAACAGATTAATAAAATAGTATTTAAAAACTCTCTGCACCCTGCAAAGTCCCTATCATGTAACACAGAAATAGCTATGCTGATGGCTGACCCTGCCTGTGTCATGGTGAAATGCTGCAGACTTCCAACAGAACTCTGCAAAAGACAAACTCTAAAAACTCAGTTCCTAAATCATCTTCCCAAATTTCTCCTTTTCCCAGTCAACACCCACAAACAACGACACATCACTAGTCTGGGCAAATAAATTCAGAGATGTGTTTTAGAATATGTGCAACACAAAATCAAAGTGAAACACTGAGAGGAAGGATGTCAAGAGAGAGAAAATCTGTTAATGGATAAAATAAAGAAGTGGGAAAGGAAAGAAAGCAGGAGATTATTTCTCTCGTGGAATACCAGCATACATATTTTCACCTAATTCTAAGTCAAAAGACAAACTCTTCAACCACTGAAAGCATTTCTACTTTCAGTTTAACTGCGACAAGTAGACTAATAAAAACTAACAGGTCCAAAGCCTGCAAGAGGTGTTTGAACAACTTTTCAGAATGGACCATCAGGCCTCACAGGCTTTTTCTATCGATTTTGCTCTAGTAGAACACAAGTAGATTGCCTTTCAGACAACTGGCCAAGCGATCACTCAGTTTTCCTGCAACACAGTGCCAGCAAAAAGAATCAAATATCAGCTGGCATTAATTTGGTTTAATACAAATTCTTATTGACTGCTTTTTTTTTTTCAATAAAAATTGAAATTAGGATGGAGGGAATATAGATCAGCAAAGCAAGCAATTAGCCTATGACTTTATCTGTAACCAATACTGTTAACAACAAGTAATAATGCAGATAAACAGTAAGGTGAGTCAATAGTCAAAGACTCTACAGTGATTTTAGTTAGGTTGAAAAATTTAAAAATCCAATCAAATCAATGTTTTGAAAAGCCTTGCCTGAGTACCTTCAGTGAGTCCATGAGCTATAACACTTCACACAGAATTTTCTTACAAGCTTTGTAAAACCCCAGCAGCTCAAAAAATTCACGCAGCATCTCAGATGGTGAAAGGTTTTGGGTCTCAAATATTTTTCTAAAGTTCTGGACCTGTTTATGTGATCTCAATGTTGATTTGTATACATGACTGATTAAGGTGCAGAACATCTCATTTATACTAATTGTTTGTACTCATTAATTACATATTGATTTGTAAAAAATAATTACAATAAAAAACATTAAAACCAGAGCAAAATCTCA
>JANHGN010006648.1:0-16542 GCA_024605025.1 Megaceryle maxima | reverse complement strand
TTCCATTCCACTTTTAAAAAACTGTTCTAAAAAAAAAAATTATAAATTGTTTTTTTTTCTAATTTGCCCCCATTAAAAATTACCATTTTACATTTTTTTTTTTTTTTTTTTTTTTTTTTTTTTTCTTTTTTTGGCATTTTGCCCAATATCTTAAAATTATGCTATGCTTCAAACAATAAAATATGTAATTATATCTATAATTCCTGTTTCATTCCCCAGATTTTAAAGGCAATACCTTCCTATTTTCTCTCTGGATTATACAATCATCTTGCCTGCAATAGACATAAAAACACCCTATTACATCAGACAAAAGGCCCATATAACCCAGAACTGTGGGTGTGACAGTGAGAGTAGAGATGGTTATTTAGGTGAAACGCTGAAGCCTGGTTGTTCTCCAAAGTGCATTACCCTAATGATGGTTGTGGAGCCCAAGGACATGTGAGGGATGCTATAAGGTACATCCAGGCCTAGTCCTGTTAGCATCAGTTTATGGACCTGTTGTCCAGGAACTTGTCCAAACCCTTTTGAACTGCCTGCTTCTGTCTGCCTTCATTGCTCTTCATGACAAAATGTTCTGGAAGTTCTCCAGAAGCCAGATAAGGAAGCGTTGCATCTGTTTTAGATCTTCTCTAAACTTCATTGATTGTCCCAGTTTCTAGTGATGTGGATTTTGGTAAGTACACATTCACTTTGGCTGCTACCATCATAACTTTTTAAAATTCAGCTATACTCCTTCCCATGAACCTTCTCACATCCAGACTGAAGACCTTCTGCCCTTCCAGTCTCTCCTCAAAAGGCAGATGTTCCATGATTGTTAATACCACCATCTAGTCCTCATTCGCTTCCTCTATATCCCTGATATGAGGAGTCCAAAGCTGTATGCAATACTCAACATATGGGCATAAGAAGGTTGCATTCAGCAGGAAAACAATGTAACTGTTGCACACAGAATGAATTATTTCACCACATGGAGCCCCAAAGTTTCTTTCTTGAGCTGTAACTGTTCATGCTCACTTCAGCATCCTGTGGGCGTGTGCAAGTTTATTTCTCCTCTTGATGCATTACCTTATATATAGCTACATATGGAGTTAGTATCTGTCATGCTTTACCCATGCAGTTTTGTGAGGTCCTTCTGTATTTCCCTGCAACGAGAGCAACACTGGAGTACCCAAAACAGTTTAGTATCATCTGTAAACTCAGAGATTTCCCTTACACTCCAGGATATCCATGAAGATGTCAAATAAAGATGCAACAATTCTCCTAAATATGAATAAACCAGATTGTAACTACGCTTAAACTCTCTAGGAACCAATCAATAGGAAAAGAAATCTTCACCCCAAGCCCCCTTCTAAAATATCAGTACTTCACAATAAAACCACCACTACAAGACTTGAATAGGTACAGAAATTGTCATTTAGAAAAATGTGTCATGGGCTGATGCCGAGTTAGCCCACCATCTCTTTAAGAACAACACCTTTTCTAAATCAGCAACTATTAACATTAATCTCGAAGAGTTAGATGTGATTAGAATCACATCAGGATCCATATTAGTAGTTCAGTAGTATATTACAGAAGAGAAAATAAAATAGCACAGGTCAAAAGTATCACTGCAAGCCATGGAATTTTCTGCCTCTTGCTCTCTTGGCGTTTGTGATGATTGTGCAGATCCAAAGGCAAAACACAGGATTGTGCAGATCCAAAGGCAAAACACAGGTTTGCCCTTCTTACTGATTGAGACTACCATATTCAGCAACCTTTGCTGGGTAGAATGAAAACCCAAGGAAAGCATGTTGTGCTGAGACAGAAGGAAGGAGAATAATGTCAAGCTTTAACTCCTGATATATGTAATCACTCTAAATATTAAGAATATGTCCCACAGCTAAATAAAGGATGTGGGTGCAGAACATCATTTTCTAGTAATAGTAATGGAAAAATTAAGATCTCTAACATGTCATATTGTAAGCATAATTTATCTAACTGTATCTTCATTTTCATATCCACATATTGGTGTTCAGGAATGCTGTCCAGACAGACTCTACACACTCATCACAGTGCTGTCTTCCAGACTGTAAAAGTCAAACTCTTCAGTTGTTGCAAATTATGAAAATGCCTTCCACCTCAACTTTGCCAATAGAAAATTATGAATATCCAGACACAATACACTTTAACTTTTATATTCCACTCAAGCCTTTGTCTTATTATTGGCATGGGTGTTCTTTCCTATGGCTAGATGGTGCAAAAAGCTTCAGACCTATGCATAGAGCCCATTTTACCATCCAAATAAAGTATCTTTTACGTTTGAAATGTAGGATCCCTAGATAATCAATGGAAAGACAGAGAAGCCTCCAGAGAGTTACTTGAGCAGTTATCTACATGCCTACCATAAATACTGTCGAGGTCCCAACTGCACTGGTAATCTCTGGTGTGTAAGATGATCAAAGAAACCGGCGTTCTTGTTCTCTCTCTCACTTTCCCCTGGACCCTTCTGAAATAGGCATTGACTGTGTCCTTCAACAGAAGCTGCTTTCAGGTTCTGTCTAGGGAATACTCTCCCACATCCACCCTAACCAGGAAGTGATGGGTCTTATATGAGTCTGACTCATGAACTGATCCTCCTCAGAAAAAGTCTGCCACCTTCCTCCTCCTCAGAAAAAGTCTTCTACCATCCTCCTCTTCTGCTCCCCGCAGAGAGATTACCATATCCAAGACAACTCAAAGATTAGCATGCAAACTTTGTTGGTACATGCATATTTATGTCCTAAATGGGCTCAAAGTGGTTTATATTTTCATGAAGTTATCCTTGCTTCAGAAGGAAATCCCCTCTCCTTTTGCATACCCTCCTCACTTCCAGAAAATATCATGCAGAATGTTTTCTTGCCTCATTAATCACTGATTAGATTTTCTTTGGCATGTTGAAACCAAAGGGAATATATGCAATTAGGGCAGTAAATGTTAATGAGCATTGCATTAAGTAAGTAAAAGCACCTTGAGTATCATGCCAATATTTTTTCCCAAATAATTACATGTGGCTGACTTAACTAGGTAGAAAACTTAAAATTCAGGCTGAAAGCTCACAATTGAAGCACTGATTTATCACAGATTCTCCAGAAACTAGATACTACATTGCTTTCAAAATGCACCATGAAAAAGAAAAAAAAAAAAGAGAACCAAAACACTCAGCCACATATAAACAGTTCTTCTTTCAAACAAGCAAGATGTTTGGATTTAGTTGAAAGCTTGTATTTCTATTTAAACATATACAATATCTAAGCATATTAATTATATTATTATATTAACACTGTTTAAAATGTAACTAGCAATTTCTTATAGAAAAAATACGTAAGAAAATGAGTAGATAGAAAGATTGTTGAAGTTTTTTGTAAATACAATGTGAAGAAGTTAGAAGCTGACTGAAATGGAATCCCATGTTTTTCCTTTGCAATTCTATCACATCAGCTGGATAATGTTTGGTATCAATACTTTTTTCTAGAAGTCACTGGTATTGTATTAGTGATGTGTACATACTTATGCATAAAAATAAAAATCCCAAATAGTTGAGGAAGGACTAAAAATAGACTTAATCCAGAGGTTAATGTAAAAGAAGGCAAGCTTCATCTACAGATTTGCACTGCACCATGAAAAACCGACTTCTGTATCCACGAAGGTTCTAACATTTGGAGTGAGGTTCAAAACAAAACGTATTTTAGATATTTAGTCTGTGTTCACTGGTAACATATAGCTTAGAAGACAGGTCAGAATATACCTCCTTCATCAGTTTTTCCAAAAGAAAGGCCAACTCTGTTTAGCCCCGCCTAGAAACATATTTCTCCAAGTTAGCTGAAACACCTCTAGTGACATAGACTCTATAGACATACTCTCTCTGGGCCAACTCTAGTTAAACGCTAGTCCAGAATTTAAGCTTCACAGAGAGATCAACTAACCAGGAAGGAAGGGTCTAGTCTCTCAGTTCCATTGCTTGGCTAGATCCCAACTGACTTCAAGAAGGATTTTATTTATATCTAGCAAAAACGTGAACAGGAATATTTAGGTGTTTGTATCAAGAACTGTGTACTACTCTCGGTACCTCCTATCAACATTCTCTTCGTTTTTGATCTAAGTACAAGACACATGACTAGAGGAATATCAACCCTTTTACTTTGCTCTTGTGAGACCCCACCTCAAATACTGTGTCCAGTTCTGCTGTCCCCATCATAAGAGGGACATAGATCTGTTGGAACAGGTCCAGAGGAGGGCCACAAAGATGATCCAGGAGCTGAAGCATCTCTGCTATGATGACAGGCTAAGGGAGCCTGGAGAAGAGAAGACTCTGGGGGGACCTTATAACTGCCTTCCAATATCTGAAGGGAACCTACAGGAAGACTGGAGAGGGACTCTTCACAAGAGTGTCCAATGATAGGATGAGGGGAAATGGTTTTAAACTGAGGAAAATAGTTTTAGATTGGATCTTAGGAAAAAGTTCTTCAGTATGAGGGTGGTGAGACTCTGGAATAGATTGCTCAGAGGGGCTGTGGATGCCCCCTCCATGGAGGTGTTCAAGGCCAGGTTGGATGAGGCCTTGGGCAACATAGTCTAGTTGAGAGGCATCCCTGCCCGTGGTGGGGAGGTTGGATTAGATGATCCTTAGGGTCCCTTCCAGCCTAAGGTATTCTATGATTCTAAATAGGCAATGTTGAGGTTATCAAGTCCAGCCTCCCACTTGACAATGGTAGAAGACTCAGATGGGGCTATATCAAGCCAAGTTCTGAAAACCCCCAAGATGTAGATTCTACAACTTCTTTGGCTGACATGTTCCTTCCCTCCACCACCTTCATAATTTTTACATCTAATGATCATTCTGAATATCCTGTCACAATTTATGACATTTAACTTGTGTTGTACCATCTGCTACTACACAGTAATTGTGCTGTAATCTTTGTCTTTGGTATTTCTCTCCAAGTTATTTGCATTAGGCTGCTGCTAGACCACCCATTAGACTCCACTTTGCCAGCCTACACAAGTCTATCTTCCTCACCACTGCCTCAGCAATCTCTCTGCAACATCAGATCCAGGCTAGAAGCAAGCAAAAAGGTCCAGCCAGTAGATGAGTGAGTGCCTTTGTCCTAAACAGAGTGGAGTCACCAAACTCTAACAATTGCTGCTTCATCTTTTTGCTGATCCCAGTCCCATGACCTGAGGTGTCCAACACGTATTCCTCCCACAATGGGACACACTCATCCTCTGCTGCCAGGGTCTTGAACCAGTTTACTAGATGAAAAGATGCAGAAAGTCAGGGAGCCATTCTCCTGCTGCTAGAAGTTATATAAGCTTTCAGCTTCCATCCTCTTGGAAACATAGGAAGAGGAGGAAAGTGCTTATTTTTAACAGGTGGGAAAATACCAGACATCTGCTATTCATTTGTAAAATTTAATAGTTGCTGCAGTATGCTAAAACTGGAATACTGGTCAGATAAGTTTTTCTAAGCAGGGGTAGGTGTTCCAGACAAGATCCTGCTCTCTCCAGTTTCCTGAGGAAAGACACAGTACACAGAGAATACTGGGCCAGATTGATAGGAGCATGATTTTACAGTGCTCCTAGAAATAAAACAAAGCTACTCCTGAAATCGTGTGTACCTTTAGAGGTTCCCTCGGGCATGGCTCAGTATTATATTTGCTCATTTACAGGCAGTCCTAGTGTTCCCACATTAGAAAAGCTTGGAACTATATGACCAGTTAGGAAAAGTTTATTCAGAGTAGACAGAGGGTTTGATTCTACCTTTACTTCATTTGCAAGGGGATATTTCTTATGCCATAGCCCCAGCACGTTCACCATACAACAGCTGCTTTCAACAGCTGATAAAAGTCAACATTTCTACTGAATAAGTAGCCTAAATTTTATTTCAGATTTTTCCTGCTTATAGCTAAAATGCCTGGAAGTCAATTTATGTATCTGTTATCTCAAGAAACAGATTCCCATAGAGGACACAAACTACAGATGAATCCTGTTATTACACTCCTCTTCCACTTCCAGTAAGCTGTAAAATTTTCGACTGTGGGCCACAATTATTTTAAATTCTCTTTACTCTGTTAGTGACCAAAAAGAAGTTTATTTCAGTTAGCCTGAGAATTTATCATGCCTGTAGCATGAAACTAAAATGAAGATAAACCAGCCACCTATAGAAGACCTACAGAGAGAAACAGGCACTTTCTTATAAACTTGTTGGAAGTTTAAAATTATGAACATTTAATCACAAAGCAGACACAGCCTCAGTACTGACAGCAGACTGAATCTGGATGACAGGAATAACTATCTTTGAGTCCTGTAATATAAAATATGGGAATAAGTGACAAGCCAAGGAGCATCTCCCTGCATAACTGCTCTTCTGTTGGGAATCAATCATCTTTTGGACAAGGAACATGTCTGGGATGGACAGGCTGAAAGATTCAAGATTGAGAGATTAGATGCTAGAGATTAGGACAGCCTCAGCAGAGAAGACAGCTAAAAAGGTGACCTGATAGTTCTTTCACTTTTAGAACAGCTATAAAAACACCTTCCTAGGTGATAAAAACATAAAACACACAAATTATAGCATATTCAAAGAGAGCTGTAGATGTCTCAGCCATTTTACATACACAATTACTCTTGCACAACACAGTCTATCTATTATAGCTGTGCTTTGATATTTCTGTTTAAAATAAGTATCTGCCATATATTTTTGCCAGCTCACTTCCAAATTTAACTACATCTTTCCCTTGTGAGTGATGGGTGTAGGAACCCATACAAACCTTGTCTAGCCAGCCAACTGCAAAGAAATGTCCTCTCAAGAAGGGAGAGCTAAGAGTGTTCTCCCTTAAACATTTCAAAAATGGGAAAAAAAACCAAACAGCTAAGCTTCAGAACAAGACATTCAGTACGAGTGAGAGTGATACAGAAACATGGGCTCAATTTTTTCCTGTGGCTTTTTCAGCTGCTTCTGCTGTCTTCACACTGGCTGCTGCAGGATGAAAACTCTGCAGAGAACAAACCTAACTAATCAAAGTGATCCTTGGGATGAAAGTGACTGTTAAAAGCAAAACTGCTTTAGTTTGAATTGATAAAGAAGGAGTACAGAATGCTGCCATGTCTTAAGGAGCACAGGTGACAAATTCATGCTAAAGGTCCTTAACTTATCAAGCTTGCTCGCAATCATTCATTCAAATGAATGTATAAGCTAGTAATCAAACACATTAATAAACTTAATCATCAGTCTAGAAATGTGGCTGTAAAAATTATTTGGTTTGTATTTACCTTCCTGAAAATGCAGAATCTCTCCTTAAAAACTAACAAACAAACAAATCAGCAACAAACAAACAAAACCACACACACAAAAAACTCAAAACCAAACCCACACACAAAAAAACCCTGCCCCAAAACAATAGCTTTTAGTAGAAAATATTTATTTTTATTGTTTACTACTAAAGTAAGAAACACTGCAAAAGGTAAGCTTAAAAGGATCTGCTTTGACAAAGCCAAAACCTACTTCCTTATGTTTTTAAGCTACAATGCCCATTATGCTGCTGTTTTCCTGCACACTCTGATTCCATAGACCATTTCAGAAAGCAAAACAGCTTGAAAGAATTATCTGCAGCCAAAATCCCAACACTGATGATTTGAATCAGAGGAGGCACAAGACAGAGCAGGATAGATGGATTAATTCTCAGCTTGCCTCTTGTGACAAGGAAGGTGATACACAGGAGGACAGGCCTAGAAGGATGCTAACTTAGAAAACAGAAGTAAATCCACTAGTCTATGAATGCTGCTAGTCTCTCAGGCTATTAGAGACCATACACATCCAACTCCTTCAAGCAAGTTCAAAACAAAACACAAGAATAGAAGTCACATGTGCACAAAGAGAGCTCGAAGATAGAAAAATCCACAGGTAAATTTTGTCTAAAAAGTGATTAAAAGTGAAAAAAAAAATCCCTCAATGTTTTTTATTAACACAATAACCAAGTAAACCTTTAAATATTTGCATGGTTTTCAGATGTCTCAGTCAAGTTATCCTTGTCAATGTATGTATCAAAACCATTTTTTTCTCACTCAAAGGATATTGCAATACCTCAAGTACTAAAAATGCATTACTGTTGCCAACACACCATTTCTCTCTGGTATTTGCTCAGTATTTCAACTACAAACAAAAATATTTCAAAGTATTTCTCCATTAAGTAACTTGCAAGGCTTTTAAACATTGTTCAGAGTCACATATTTAAACATGCTAAAGAAAGTAATTTACTTCTCTGAGGATGCTTTAATATTCTTTCCATCATTCTTCTAGCAATAGAGTAAATGAGAATAAGTCAACACCCTTTGGAGCAATCAGAGTTTTGTTTTGTTTTTTCCAAAGTAAACTCTGCTATTATAGAAAAAACACTTGTTTACAGGAATTAAAATTCCATACACACCCCCTCCACCTTTTTTAAAAGCATCTGTGTACGTCAGAACTGAATCACTTGGGTGTTTCAAGACTTCCTTTTTCATCAGAACTCATGTTATGAAACTGAAACTCTAAACTGGCATGCCATACACTGTTCAGTTTAGCTCTGGATGTCTTACAGTACATTACAGAAATAATCTGAGGAGAAATATTTGAGGTTGCAGCATTATTTTCCTAAGCACCAAAACTTTTGTCTTGAGCAAGTCTCTCAAATGGAGCTAAAGACAACTGAAACACCTCAAAAAAACCCCAAACCAACCCAGTATAAAAGATTTTAAAAATATAGCTGTTGAAATAACTTAATATTAAAACCATATATTTATTTCTCTATTGAAATATTTGGTTTGAATTATTCTGCTCTTGCTCAAGAAGAGATACTGGAAGATCTTTTTTCTTCTTGAAGCACAGGGTAAAAAAAAAAAAATCAATCAGTAAGTAGGATTTTTTTTTTTTTTTTTTTTTTTTTTTGGTGTGGGGGGGTGTGTGTGTGAGGAGGAAGGCATTGGAGAAGACATATTCTTTTATTTACAGGTACTAGAAACCAACAGAGTTGATGCGTGAACAAGACAGAAGTGTGGATATTTGAACTTTTCTGTTGTCAAAGGCATGAAACACTTTTCAGGTTGACAACACACAAACTACAATTGTAAAGCACTGACCTGTTTTGTAAAGGAACATGCCATTATTGCAACACGACTGCATGCAGAAAAATTCTAGAGTCACATTTATAAAAATGTGGTTAACAACTGAGTACTAATTATAACATTATAGCCTCCTGCAGTCCTGGAACTCTATTGCTTTTCTTCTCCCAAGAGATCTCCCATACCACTGCAGTCCTTTTTACCCACTGAGAGCCCAGACAGCTTCTCCCTTCACTTCAGCCCTGCCTGCCACCTCTGCAAAACTGCCTTTTATCTAGAGAGCAAATAGACTCTGCACCCTGCGCTGGGGAATGCATTGGCTACCCAGCAGTAACATCTTACCAGGTAAGGCCTGAAGGTAGCACATCTCCTGCAGAAAGTATGTGATGACCATGAGGTTATTTTTTTTAAAGAAAGGGAGTAGGAGTATCTTGGGGCAGTTAAAAGAATATTTTCAGCCAAGGAGATGTTTAAGACATCAGTGGATATTGTAAACTTACGTCTTACTTATCTGACACCTGCTGCTACCTCAGAAATACAGCAGTGGATTTTGCTGACGTTTTTCAAAGATTACTTTATTGTACCAGGTATAATTTATCATGAAACAAGTACTGACAGTAAATCCATCAGAGAATCTTAACACTTTAATTACTTAGAGAAAAAGAATATCAACTATACACAGAAACTTTCTGTAGAAAGATACCATTATTCTTAGTGCTTCATAAAGTTGCATTTGTCCCAGGGTATGAAAGTTCTTAAGAAAAATATCCAGGAGTATAGGGAATTCTGTGATCTGTGACATAACTGTACTACTTTTCATGATTTTACTGAGAAAAGGATCAGAACTTCACATATCCAGAAGTCACAAAGGCCTTGCTGCAAATTAAATTGCCCTTAATTTGATTTATTTCCTAAGCTGCATAATTAACTGGACTTCAGTGAAATGCTAAGTGAAAGAGTTCAATTGTATTGAGCACCATAAGCAGATTTCAGTTCAGGAGGAATTCTTGACAGAAGATATTCTCATAATAAAAAGTCCAAAAATTTATTACAGAACATATAATATAGTCTGTCATTCTCACTGTTAGACACTTATACATCCTGTAAAAGTTAAAGATAATAAAGGATGCAAACTAGACATGATACAAAGCTTTTAAACAGAAACCTATACTTTGCAGCAAAATACCATGTAAAGCTATTTCCTGAAGAATTACTTTGTGGTTTATTCCCCAAAAGTTAACAGTATAAGACTTACTGAATAATTCTTCTTAAAAACTGTTACATAATTCTCAAAATCATTTATCACCTGACTTGCAAGAACTCTTTCGCTACTTTTCATAATAAGCAGTTGTTGTTTTCCCCACACTCAAGACAAAGGGTTTAAAGGAGCCAAAAAAGTGAACATCATAAAGGTACTTTCAAAATAAAATAACCTCTGTGTGGAGTTTTGAATTTCCTGGTACAGAAATTCTAGTACTGGTAAAATGGTGTAATACTAGTGTGTGACCACACATCAGTTTGAGTTAGACTTTCAGTTTGACTTTCTGCATCAAAGTTATCCTCTACGTTAGTGAATAATTAAAAATAAAATAAATAAAGAAAAAAGACTGCATCATGTTTGATGTCTATAAATCAAAGAAACTGTTACAACACACACTGTGGGCAGGCATCTCAAAAGCAAGTCAAGGAACTCATTAAGTTCTGGCTAACTGGCAATCATTTCTTTATCATAAAACACAGCTCAAGGCTCCACAGTGTTAATAAACATCAGGTGAAAATGTTAGCACTTACAGAACCCAATCTTTCAATCACAAACACATATAGGTAAGATGGCATCTGTTGCTGGACTTGCTATAAACTGTAAAGTTGAAAACAAGATCATAGATAGAAGTGTTAAGCATCTTAAAGTGAAAGTCTTGTTAATGTTCACTACCTAAGGAGAGGCTTACCTATTTAGTGTATGTAAAAGATTGTGACAAAAAGTTATTCTTCAAAGAAAAATGCATAAAATTCTCATAGCTATGTGGACTGTGTTTGACTAGGTTAGACAGTTCATCTACTGCTACTCATTCAATTTTTTATTAAGGTCTCATGCTGACTGAATGAACACTGTTTCTCGCTGCTCTCACACCAAGGATGGAGACTGGCAACCTGTGTGGACCTGCAGTAACCCCCACCTTAGCAGAACCATCTGCTGAGCTGCTACAAGACACCAAGGGTTTAAGTGTTGAAGGGGATGCTCCATTTAAAACAGGCTGAGAAGCAAAAGCTGCTAAAAACCATTTAAAAGTTTCTAAATGCAGAGAAAGTCACAAGGAGGTGGCTGGCAGACAATACCTCCTACTGTTACAAATAGCATCCTTGTCTGCTTAGCAGCCCTGTAGGTGCACGATAATTTTATCATCGACATTTTAAGACATTTTTCCATTTCCTATTTCCAAAGAGCTGGAAGGAACGAAAAAAAAAAAAAAAAAATAGGGTGGGGGGAGAAAAAGACAGAGTTTTCTGCACAAATTATAACTGTACAGATTTGCTGGTAAGGGCAGCTGTTTCTCAGAGCTGCAAAATATACAGAACTTCATATAACCGATTCCCTGCTAGAAACACAGTCTAGAAGCCAACTCATCAAAACCTCTATCAAAAATACAATTTTAACATCTGTTTGGACTTTCACTTATCTCACTGCTCCCAGACACTATTGATTATCATTATCTGCAAGTCTGTAGTATTCTAAACAGCAGTAGCAAAGGGAAATGAAAATGAGCTTTTTCAAAGACGGATCGAGGCATCTAGGGCAGAATGAAAACTGCTGGTGCAGACTGAAATGTGAGTCTAACAATCTCATCTTCTATAAATACACCGTCAATAGAAAGGAGTAAGATAGAGCCTAAACTAAAATATTTATTAAAACTATAACGAGAAATAAGGGATTTTGCCAAGGCAGAAAACGCACTACATGATCAGAGACTGGCTGCTGTCTGCAATACACTTCCTGGGAAGACTATGATTCTTAGGGTTTATTTTAATTTTGCAACAGACTTCATCTCATAGCTTTGGTGTATTATGTGCTTGACTGGACCACAGGAACAGGATATGAAGTGTAGAGTTGGTAGCAACTCTGTTGGAGTTTTTGCTTTAGCAAAGTAATCTCAACACAGTATCACAGTATCACAGTAACACAGGGTGTCAGGGGTTGGAAGGGACCTTGGAGATCTTTGAGTCCAGCCCCCCTGCCAGAGCAGGATCATACAATCTAGCACAGGTCACAAAGGAATGCAGCCAGGTGGATTTTGAAAATCTCCAGAGAAGGAGACTCCACAACCTCTCATCCTTGCCTTGGGAAATTAAAATCTTCAGAAAGCTAGAACCCAAAAGAAGAAGGGTACAGGCTCGAAGCCTTTCCCTTTCCATTCTTCCCAGCTTGAAATATGTAGGTGCTCCTATATCTGCTCCCACAGAATTAAGTATCCCTTTCTTCCCATCCTCCAATACTTATATAATTCCAGGGTAAACAGCATGTACTTTGGAGACCTGCACAGGAGGATTTTACAACCTTCAGTGCTCAAAACAGGAAGAGCAATAGAAGAGTCTTCTCTTAATACTACCGAGTCATCTTTGCACGCACCAGGATGATCAATCAGTCTTTCTCCTGTCCTACCTACCACAAGATGATTTCCTCTTTAATTTGCAATTCAAAAAACAGAAAAGAAAATCACCCCATACACAAAATTCTGCCATGATAGAAAACAAAAATGAGTCATGGCTATGTTTCAGTCTCTCCATAGGTTACGGACCAAGAACAGACAAAACATTGTTGATATTTGCCAACCAGTTTTATTCCATCGATATTCCTACAATTGAGAACCAAAATGAAGAAGCCTTCATCTATACAGACAGAAAAACCTAGTGGACTGTACCATCAAAACCACTTCTAAAGTAAGGGAATACTGGTTTTGTTTAGAAGCTCTACAGTTCCATTTGTCTTTGTTCCTCTAGCACAATGCAGACTAACAGCAGATTTTGACCATTCACAGAGACATGTAAAGTTTAGCAATTATCAGACACCAGCAGAGGGAGGAATCTATACAGAGTTTCTACTACAAGTAACAGCTTATCTACTGTTGGGGAGAAAAAAGGGTTTTTTTTCATGTTTTCAGATATTGGAACAGGTTGCCCAGAGAGCCTGTGCAGTCTATCTCCATTCTTGAAAGTTTTAAGACCTGATTGATTAAAGCTCTCAGTAACCTGAGAGGTCTGTGTGAGGTCTGTCCTCACACAAAGATCCTGCTTTGAGTAGGAGGTTGGAGTGAATGACCTGAGGTCTTTTCCAAACTGAATTATCCCATCACTCTATGTTTTACTGTATAAAAAACAACCAAACCAAAACAAACCAAAAAACCCCAAAACCAAGTAAGATGGATTATCCCCCAAGATTTCAGTGCTTTTTCATGTTGTTGACAACCTGCATATCCCAGAGGTTATCTTCATCATTTACATATTTGTGAATTAAGAAGCAAAAGGAAAAAGGTGGGGCAAACGGGGAAAAAAAGGAGGAATATTTTCTATCTCTTTCCAGTCCAAACACTGTTCATTCAGAAATCGCTTTCCACCCTTTTGGTAAACAGCTCACAGTGAAAATGGGAAGCCCTCATAATTTGGTGCAGAATAAAATAGTACACTTTCTCATTATGAAAGTTGAATCTACAACCCTGAGAACCATTAAATACCACAAATGCTTCAATCATAGAAGAGTTACAGGATTTCATGCCATGCTCATCCATAAATGAAGTAGGCAACAACATCCAAGATTACTCATTTGTTCTTATATTAATAATTCCCAAAACTACAAGCCAGCCTTCAGCAAAATATATGAAAAACAGCCTAGCTGTAGTTTGCTGCACTATTTTATAGAAAGCTGAGTGAGCTCAGTTTGAATGCTACATCCATGCTGGTTGGATGCATATTTAAAAAATACCTTGCTTTTTTTCCAGTTTTTTCCTCCCTAAGTAATTGCTAATTTATAGTTGCATCACTAGGAACACTGGCCAGATAAAATATTTTAAAATACTATTTACTCTAGTGATTAGTGATAGATTATACATATAAATCCAAATATGACTGCTGAATACACTCTCTTGGCCTCAGTCACTTATGTGGAAAATCACTTTCATCCAACAGAAGAATACAGTAAAAATGTGCAAAGTAGCTTCATAGATGGTGTTTGAAACAAAGCACACTGAGTTCTAACATACTCATCCTCTAGACAGTGGATGGCCAAGAGCATCCTGAATTCAATCAGCTAAGACCTTTTACGGTAGCAAATTTCTTTTAAAGATGTACATACATACACACAAATGTATGTACATATGCAATTTATATAAAGTTATGCAGGTATATAGACAGCAGAACATTCTGCAGAATCCTCGACTCACTGGAGCTGTGACACTGTAAAATGTCTCAGGAGATCCCTGTAGCTTAAGGACCATATACTCTGGCATACCCTTTTCCCCAAGTGCTCTCCAGCAAACAAATGATGAAAAGATTCCTTTCTGAGAGGGTCTCATCTCCTCGAACTGTGGAGATGTACTTAAAACTGAAGGCTTCTACACACAGTGAAGAAGCACTGGACCTGTTGGCAGGGAGGAAATACTCTGGACACAACAGAACCAAGTGACACCAATACTTACTTGGCAGGCATTATAAATCAACTGGTGTTCCAGTTTCTTGATCCCTAGAATCTGCTGAAACATTTCATAAAGCTGTTCCTTGCTCAGAATCAGCTCCGATACCGCACTTAAGGCCATTCTATTCGGCTGTTTGCAAAAGTCCTCTTCTCCTCTGTATATGGCATCGTATTTGGCTAGCCAAGAACTTAACACTGTCTCTTTGCTTAATCCATCGATTTCCGGCAAACTTCGGACTCTTTTTTCTATGTTTTTCTTAAAAACATCTCTAAAATCATTTGCAGAACATCCTCCACTGTGGACCATTCTTGCAACTCGGTCACTCTTGAGAAATACCTTATAAAACAAAAGAAAAAACAAACAAACAAAAAACAACAAACAGTTAGGCATGAACACAAACACAAAACAACCCCTTACAAATGAATTACAAGCTAATATTTTGCTTCTATATGCAATGGCTTTGTAAGGAAGACTTATATAGGCCAAGTTTTCTCTATTTTTCATGAAGAAACAAGTGACCATCTGCATTGAATAAGTACCTAAAGTAAGTATCTTTTAAAGTATTTATGCATGAACTTACAAGAGCTAAGCTAGAATAGAAGTATGAATTAACAGCAGGTAATTTAAAACTTACCTACAAGACTTAATTAATCTTTTCTCAATGAAAACCAGAGAAGTATGAAGTTACCTTGCAAGTAACTCATAGATAAACTCACTGTCTCAAACCTCAGGACTATGAGTTAAAATATGATCTTTAAGCTAGACAAGAATCTAATGGAAGATAAGACAGAAATCCAGGAAAAGAAATACTGGAGAAATAGTATAAAAAATAATAGAAAGAAGACTCAGAGATACAGAACTGGTTCTACTAATTTAGAAACAATCCTGGAGAAAACAATAAGGGATTCTCTGTGTAAAACCACCCCCTAAAAGTCAACACAAAACCCCCTCCCAAGTACATATACTTTAAAATATGACTATGCAAATTATAAAACCAAGCCAATTAAATCAGCATCAGCACTCTTTAAGAACTTTTCAGGGTTCAAGGATGGTTGAATACATCTTTTCTTCTAACACGGGCCTTGGCAAGGTTGACTTTCTACAGATGCTGTGCATGGCCAGCTCATTTCTAGTAGCAAGTCTCATGAAACTGTTCTCCTACAAAATCCAACCAACTAAAAGATTAGACCACTGCAGCATGACCGTCCATGTAAACAACTGATGTGTGCCCTGGACAAGGGATAAACTGCATTGTGCCATTGAATGGGTAATTCTGGGAGAACCACCTGGTTTCCTGAGGTGAGGGGAGATGGGTTGAGGCCCTCCACCCTTCAAGGCTTGGATGATGTGGGACTGCTTAGATGCCACACCAACACACCAAGCACAGCCAAAATGCAAAGAACAGACATGGTAACACATATTCTAACCAGATTTCCAATCTATCACCTTTCTGACTGTTTACTCTCTTCAATCAAACGCTAGGAAGTGGAAGACAACTTAACTCTGCATTTCAATAACCTTTTTAGTCACCAAGAGCTATGAAAATGAAATAAACAGAGCTGATAGCACAGTAGAGCTCTGATTCCATTTACTGTCACATGTTGGAAGATCACAGAATCACAGAATGGTAGGGGCTGGAAGGGACCTCTGGAGATTACATAATCCAACTGCCCTGCCAATGCAGGATCACCCAGGGCAGGCCACACAGGAACAGATCCAGGTGGGTCTTGAAAGTCTCTAGAGAAGG
>JANHGN010006647.1:0-34444 GCA_024605025.1 Megaceryle maxima | reverse complement strand
TGGGCAGCCTGGGCCAGGCTCTCCCCACCCTCAGCACCAACAATTTCTCCTTCTCTCCAGTCTAAATCTCCCTCTTTTAGTTTCAAACCATCCCCCCTTGTCCTGTCCCAACGGGCCCTGCTCCAAAAGTCTGTCCCCATCCTGAAGCACTGAAGGGATAGAGCCAGGGGTCCTGCTGCTGATCCGGCTCAGCTCTGAGCAGGCTGAAGAGCAGCCCAGCCGGCTGGAGAACTCAAGTCATGATGCTTGGGAGGGTAAAGGGGCGCTAACTCTGCCCTGGTCCTGCCCACAGATGTGTTGGTTGGCTCAGCCATGGGCTTCATGCTTGCCTACCTCTGCTACCGGCAGTATTACCCTCCCCTGATGGACTCCACGTGCCACAAACCGTTCCTGCACAAATCCAGACAACAGCCGGCGCACCAGGAGAAGCCCGCAGCTCCCAGCTTCTGTCTGGACATATAGCGATGGGCTCTGTCCTGCCGGCACCGACCCTGCCACTCCGACAGTGCTGGGGCCGGGGAAAACTCTGGGGACATTGGTCACGGTCTGTGAGAAGTGGCTCAAATGAGGATGAACCCGAAAGCCAAGCAGGGGTCCCCTACAGCTCCGGTAAGTGGTTGTGCTCAGGGGGCTGAGTCGCTTCGTTAGCTGAAATTTGTGGGTGTCCCGCTGGGAGACCCTCGGGGCCGCGCCAGCCAGGGGGAGGACAGCCACTCGCAATGGTGCTGAAGCAAGAGCTGGAGAAACTGGACAGTCTGCTGCGTCCCGTTTGGTGGATGTTCTCGTGCCACCATCGGTCACATCCCTCTGGCCCAGCCGAGCTGCTCCTGTCCCTGCTCCCGCGAAACGTGTCGAGGGGAAGTGCGGGACCTGCTCCCGGCACCGGGGTTGAGTCCGGCTCCTCAACTGCAGCCGAGCCAACTGGGGGAATGAGCACGAGGCTGAAGCCTTTAACCTTGGGCTATGGGGGGAGAGGGAATGGGAAACGAGCACGGTCGTTATTTGTATTAATTTTTTTTTTTCTAATTTGCCAAATAAAGGAGTTTAATTTTTTTTTTTAATGAACTGTGGTGCTATAAACTCATCTTCAAGGGCCGGGTCGGTTGCTGTAGAAGCCGTTTCCTTTGGCGTGTCTGCAGGTGGGTGTTTTATTCTCCATCTCTTTCCTTGCAGTGTGAATAGTTGTGAAGGGGGAACCATCAGCAGGAGCCGGTGCCTGCAGGGTTCCCCACACCATGGTTTGTTTCCTCAGGCAGCGAAGGGCAGCGTGCTGCTGCTGCTGCTGCTGCTGCTGAGCAAGCCGAGGCACAGCAGCCTGGCGGGACTGGTGGAAGTAGCTGTTGTCACTGGTCCCCCCCAGGTATGCTGGTTCTTACTGAGCACAAAGGTTGAGGCTGTAGCAGAGCGAGGCACTTGTGCTTCTGCCAGGCTCGGGACACAGCAGCAGTGAAAACTCCACCCCATCCTCCTCAGTTGGGGCTATGTTAAGCCCCCTGTGATCCTGAGCTTCAGTAGGATCATAGAATCATTCAGGTTGGAAAAGTCCCTTGGGATCACCGAGTCCAACCATTAACCCTGCTCTACAAAGCTCACCCCTAAACCATGCCCCTCAACACCACATCTAAACGACCTTTAGACACATCCGGGGCTGGGGACTCAGCCCCCTCCCTGGGCAGCCTGTTCCAGTGTCTGGCTGGATCCAGTGTCCAGTCTCATCCTCCCCTGCTGCAGGTGGAACCCATTCCCTCTTGTTCCATCGCCAAGTACCCGTGAGAAGAGACCAGCACCCACCTCTACAATGTCCTTTCAGGGAGCTGTAGAGAGTGATGATGCCTCAGAACTCACAGAAATAGCTTCACTTACCCCCAAAATTGTGCACGTGTGAATTCTTCAACCCATTCCTCTCCCCTCCCAGCCCCAAACATCCACACATCACAGTCATCTACTTATTTATTCTGGCTTTTAATGGAAAAGACATTAAATAACATTTTTAAGTGTATTTAACTTATCTCTTTTATTTTCTTTTTTTAACAAAGTGCATAACTTAAAAAGCTGATGATGAGAGTGTCCCACATTAAGACTGTTCCTTTTCCTACTCTTGTAGGAGACGCCGTCGCAGTCGGTGGCTGAGGCGCCGGCTGAGCAGCGTGTCTGTGTCTGCTCCTGCAGCCGGGCAGAACAGCTTCTGTTCCTCGGGGACAGGAGGAGGGATGGAGGCTGCAAACGAGATCTTTTCAGTAGTGCAAATGACGCAGTGCGAGGGAGGACAAACAAACAGGCTCTGGGGAAAAAGGCTCCTTACCCTGTGCAGGGCAAAAGTCAACAGGAGGGAAAGTGGTTTGGCTCTTCCCAAGGCTGTCAGGGCACCGACCTTGCACATCACTCCAGCAGCTGCCTCTGCCTTGCCCTGAGGTTCCAGCCTCAGCCCTGGGGGGTTTTGGTCGCAGGGGAGGGATCACCAGAGCTAAGCTCTCCAGCTTAGAATGGACTGCTGGCAGCGCTGGTGTCATCTCTTCAGTGGGGTCACTGGGACACACTCCCCAGACCCGACGGATCTGGGCTCTGGCTTCACTGGCTGCATTTTGTGTATTTAAAACCAAAACCCCCAACTGGAGCCTGGCTGGCCACGTTGCAGCAGGATGGTCACGTCGCTCCGTGTCCCTGCACAGCCCAGGGGGATGGTCCCTCTGGGCCTCCAAACCACTGGGATGCTGCTGAGGAGCAGCTGCTTTCCCCGAGTCCTGTAGGTTGGAGGTGCAGCCTCCCTCCCGTACAGTTAAGCCTGGGCATGAGCTTGGTCCTCCACAGATGCAGGTACTGCTGCAGGGAGGCCCTCCAAGGTTTGCTGGCTGCCCTGGGCTGGGTGAGGATGCTGAGAAGTCACCAGAGCTGGCCGGAGTGCCTGGGGTGAGTGAACGCAAACACGCCGGTTGTTTCACGGGGCAGTCCTGCCCAGCACAGCCCCCGAGTGCCCAAACCATCCAGCAGCAGCTCAAAGAGATGAGAAGGGCTGGTAGACACGTTCCTGCTCCATCGACAGCAGAGGCCTGTGCCCTCTGCCCTGGGCTTCGCCTCCCCACGACCCCAGCTGCCGTGCCTGGTGCTCGGTCAGGGCGGGGAGCCGCTGGCCATCGCCTTCGCCTCGCAAGGCTGCTGCCGCTCTCTCCACGCTGCGTCTTTAAGGCTTTTATTCCTCAAGGTCACGAGCTGCGAGTTTCCCACTAAGCCAGGAGCAGAGTCAGGCCCTCGAGGTCGGTTCCCAGCCCAGACGGCTGGTCTGCTTCGGTCCAGAGGAGCTGGTGCCATGACTTTACAAGGTGGAGGGGTCAAAGTACGTGTTGTCACAGGGAGTCATAGGGCAGGTGCTGCATGTGCTTGAGCAGAAGTGTTTTCCCTTGGTTTTTTCCCCCCCGCCCCTACCCAAAATAGAGGAAAATTATCCTTTCCTCCAGGTAGCAGCAAGTACTTGGGAAGCAGCAGCATGCAGGGGACAGCAGTGGAGGAGAGAGGAAGGCAAAGATATCTGGACTTTCCCGGTGAGTACTCAGTTGGATCTAAGAAAGCAAAGGGAGAACGTAGGAACAGCTGCACTAGAGCAGCCCAAACCCCACCCGGCTCAGCCCCCCTACCCAGGAATTACCACAAGCTCCTGCCTTACACAGGAATGTTATTCCCTTGAATGGACCAGATGTCCTCTGAGGTGTCCTAGGAAATCTGGAAGGAGTGTAGGTGAGGTGACTTACATCCAGCGGCCAGGACAGCACGGGCTGGTCACTGGCTTCCTGGCAAAGGTTGATCCAGTGTAATGCCTTGCGTCTGGTAGATCTCCTTCAGAACCAGCAGAACGGTGTCTTCAGACTCCCTGGAGGAGGAGGACACGGGGGTTAGAGGGGGACAGTTCCCTGTGATGGTTCTGGGGTAGATGCAGCGCTCAGCAAATGCTGGCAGCACCAGGCAAGGAGAGGTAACTACCCCCGTCTGCTCTGTCCCTCCCCACCCTCTGTCTGCGCTGCGGGCAGGACAATCTCTCGTTTGCTCGGTTTAGGCTTTTCTCACGTGGCTGGCTTTAGAAATCTCAGTGTTTTGCTTCAATTAGACGTGAACTTGGAGCTTTGATGGTTACGCAGAATCTTACCAATAGCAGAGGTGCCCTTGTAGTGCAAACAAGTACTCGTTGAAGCTCTCGATCGGCTTCTCCTGCAGCACGTAGTCGATGCGGTTGCCTCCGTTCAGCCTCCCCACAGTAATGAGCGGGGCCTCTTCCTTCACCACTGCGGGGGGCTCCTCCGCCTTTGTGTCTGAAGGAAGGAAGAGCAACGTGGTTCAGCCACGCATGGGACAGCAGCAACCATGAAAATACAACGGCGTCACCGTGCCCTCCCTGCGCCCCGCTGCCGGCTCTGGCAGAGGAGAGGTGGCTCCGGTGCTCGGTCCTTCCCCACCCCAGGGCTCACTCTTGGACACAGCATCGCAGGTGGCAGCTGGGGATGGGTGACAGGCTTGGAAAAGGGGTGTGGGGCACTGAAAGCTCAGGGAGGCTGCTGCTGACTGGGCAGGGTCCCCTTTGCCCCCCTCACCAAGCAAGAAGGGATGGCCACAGCATTTGGGGAGCCAAGCGCCTCTGCAGCTCAAAGGCCAAGCTCAGGAGATGGCAGCAGTGCTGGGGTTTGATGCCAGGACAATGAGCACCTCGCCAGCGTGGTTGCTGCTCAATGGGCAGGTCTCAAGGCCGTGTCCCCACCTCCCCTGCACCCCACTCCACCGCTGACCTGGCTGCTTCTCGGCACCAGCCTCGGCCTCCGTTTCGGCGTCGGTGCTGGCCGCCTCCACGGCCGGCAGCGGGGCGCGGGTGAAGGACTGCCAGGCCACCCGCAGGGACCCCAGCAGGTTGTTCTTCAGGTCCACGCTCATGCGAGTCAGCCCTTCCTTCAGCTCTGAAAGGCAGGAGGGGTCGGTGCTGGGCCGGGGGCTGCAGCAGCCGCCCCGGGAGAGGGGCTGCCCTTCCTCTTACCCAGGTGCATCCGCTTCCTGCCCTTATGGTGAGGCAGCAGCATGGGCTCGAACTCCAGATCGGGGACGATCATCGGCTCAATCCTGTAGGCCACCGGGTCGAACTGTGCAGAGGAGGGGGACAGTGGGCCAGGGCTCGTGCTCCGTGCGTGTCACGCAGGAAGGCTCTGGCTCTTATACCTACGGGGTGGAAGATGTTGAAGAAGCCTTTGCAGGTGGGTAGGCTGTAGTTGGGGTTGATGCGCTTCACCCCTCGCACTGTGAGAAACATCCCGATGGGAGACCCAAACGCAAAGAAGATGGTGGGCTTGTAGTCCAGCTGAGGATAGTTTGCCGAGACCTAGGAGCGAGGGAGACACGGGTTTGTTTCCTGAGCCAAACTCACGCTGGTGTTACAAGCACTCTCCCGCTGCAGTGCTGAGCTCTGGAGTCACCTGTCCTAAGCCAACGTCCCGATATTGGCAATTCCTGCAGTCGTCTGCGCTGCCCGGGTCGTGCTGCGACGGGGACCCAGGCTCAGCTCTCTGCTCCTCCCTGTGCGCAGGAGCTGCTGCGCTCTGGTCCTGCAGCAACACAACCAGGACACGGAGCTGGCACGGCTCCTGCCATGAGCCTACAGCCCGGCCCACCCGTGAGCAGGTATGGGAGGCAGCGACCAGCCCAGTGTCCGGGATCAGAGGAGGAGCTGAGGAACAATTTCTTCCCCTTGGGGGTTGTCCAGGCCTGCCCCAGGCTGCCCAGGGTGGGGGTAGAGGCCCCATCCCCATGCAGAAGACAAACCTGCATCTCCCCCTCAGAGCTGATGTAATGGAGTAGCTTCATTCTTGGTCCTAAGGGAATTCCCATTTCTTTAAGGTTTTTCTCTGTGCACAAGAACTGGAAAAGAAGCAACGGGTATCAGTGCAGGAGCAGAGAGGTGTGTGGGGAGGAGTTTCTGTTCTTTCCAAGTCTACTCCTGCTGCACAGCTCAGAGACGTTTCATCTGTGAGTGCCTCGGTACCAGGAAGATGTGCACAGGGTGGGAGGACTGGGAAGGAAAACAAAGAAGAAACACGAGAGATGGGGAAACAGGAGATCTCCTTACCAGGGCTTGCCTGTCCATTTTCTCCTTCTCAAAAACATCACAATACTCAGACAGCTCCAGCTTCTTCAGGATTTCTCTTACTTCCTTAATACCCCTGCTTCTGGAGGTCGTCCTGGCCCCCTGTGAACAGAGAGAGCCATCGGGGATCACACTTTTTGCTCACTCGTCTTCTCCCGTGCATTTTGGAGCCTCTCCCCATTCCCCAGGCAGCTGCAGCAGCGGGAGGTCGGTGTGACCGGCGCCGCTCCCCATGGCAGTGAGTGCCCCGGGGGTCCGTACCCTGCTGGACAGCTCGTACCTCCTCGCTCTGCTCGTCCTCCTCGGGATCAGCTTTTTGGTTCGTCAGGAGATCGAACAGAATGAGCGACCCTGGAAACCAGGCGCAGGCAGACAGAGCATCAGCATCTCATTGGGGAAGCATCCCCAGACGGCTCCTTTCCTGGACAAAAGGCACCCTCCCTCCTCCCGCCGTGGGGTGACACCCAGGGGACACCCCCCCGCCCACGGCCGGCTCCCCTTACCCAAGCTGTGCCCCGCGATGGAGACCCCTCCCTTGAAGAGCGGGTTTCTCTGCAAGAAGAGCCGGTACAGGCGGTTCATTTCGGAGGCCACCGTGTCCACGATGGTCTGGCAATAGGTGGAGCTGTTGTAGAAGAAAACGTCCAGGATGGTGTCGTTGATGAAGTGACGCAGGCGGTTGATGCTCGGCAAAGTGATTCGCTCCAGGTCACTGTGGGGGGAGAAGAGGAGAGAGGGAACTGCAGCATAAAGGTGCCAGTGAACCCCAGCATGTCTCTAAAGCACAGCGTGAGCTCAGGGGAGGATTGTCAGTGCCAATGTAGGGCCTCTGCTCTGCACCCCAGGCTGGAGAAGGGAGCCTGGTCTTTGCCTCAGGCTCAGCAACCTGCCCTCTCCCCTTCCCAGGGCACCGCAGAGCAGCACCAGGGCACTTGGCTTCCAGAGGCCTCTAGCAAGGGCTGGATGTCCACGGTCCCTCCCGATACCGGCCAGGGAAAGGCAGAGGCCTCTGCTCCCCAGCTGGGTGCTGATCAGAGCAGGGTCCTGCCAGAAGACAGCGGGGAGGGGGCTCTGGCACAGAGGTGCTCTACAGACCCCGTCTCTCCTGCTTACCCCTGACAGCCTGAATGCTCACAGCATCCCCTCTGCTGCAGCAGACACCAGGCAAAGCCGAGTTTCCGTGGCGGGCGGCCGGCTGCGCGCTCTGCCAGCCCCACGGACGCTGTGCTGGAGGACCTGGGCACTTACACGTCCACACCAGTGGAGTGGAGGGAGCTGTGCCAGTTCACGGGGAGGAACTCCACCCGGCCGATCTGCTGCTGCTCCTGGGCTTTCTTGAAGTGTGCTTGCAACATGCTCAGGGAAACGTTCCTGAAGTCGTTCACTGGAAAAGAGCACGAACTCGGTTACCGAGATCCACCCGGCTGCAGGGTGAGCCTGCTGCACCAACAACGCCTAATGAGATAAAGGAAAATCCCACCAGGGTCTTTAATCTGCTGCTGCTACCCTAAGACCTTGACTCTTTAACTACGAGCTCAGGCGGAGGCTCCCTACCCATGCATTTACTGGATTGTGCTGTCCCAGCTGGAACAAGCCTCCCTTCCGCAGGGCAGAGCGGTCGGGATGAGAAAGGTACTTTGAGGAATTTAAATGCGTTTGTGGCAAAGATGCTAGACAGGGAGCGCCAAAGGAGGGGATGAACTGGAGACCCCCTCCCTTCTGAGGGAGAAAGGCTCATTTCCTTCATTCCAAATGGCCTTGAAAGTATTTTCAGCAGATGAACCAGCTCCAGTGAAGCTGAAGTGTATTTTATAGGAACCAAAGACAGTTTGATGAGAAAAATCTCAGCTCCCTTGATTTCTACCAGTTAAATCATGTGGGGTTTCCAGGCAGTTCAGTGATCACCTCTCCTACAGAACTGAACAACTCTGAGAAAAATCACTCCAAAATCACTCTAGGGGAGTGTAGCCCGTTCAGCTTCACCCAGCGAGATCAGCCCGGAGCAGTGGACTGAGCAGGTGACAGATCAGCTCAGCAGGTTTAAACAGTTCCTTGGGGATTCTGCATCCGCTTTGGGAAACTCACTATTTTGAGAGGCAGCAGAGGAGAGCGATGGAAAGCAGTTGCCCAAACCTTTCCAGATGGAAGGGCTGAGCGGGTCAGCAAGAGCTGCAGCCCCGTTCCCCGCTGCAGTCAGCAGCTCCGAGGCTGCCGCTCGCTCCGTGAGTGCCGGGACGGTCAGGACACGCTCTGGCAGCGTTTGGCACTGTCCCCGCGGGGTCAGTTCACGGGCTCTGCTGAAAGCAGGGTGTGGGAAGAGCACCCGGCCAGGCCCCACACCTACCGCACTGGACAATGCTCCTGAACCGAATGTCGCACGCCGGGCCGATCCCGTGCACCACAAACACCAGGTGATCGATTTGCAGCGGCTCTCCTGAGGAGGAAAAAACAGCTCAGAGCAGGAGATGTCACCGACCCGCTGAAACACGTGCTTGGCAGGAGAGCAGAGCCTCCTCCAGCCTCCCATCCTCACCTCGGCCAGGTAACGAAGCCTTGGGCTGGTGCCCAGGTTTTGTGCGTGAAGGGTTGTGGGGTTTCTCGTGTTTCTGAACTGTTTGTCCTGCTAATTTCAGCTGGGGTGGACCCAGGCTGGCAGGACAGCAGAGGAAGGTGAGGTGGCTCATCACCCCTTCAGCAGGAGTGGGTGGTCCTCACCACTCACACCCACCCAGCCACGGGGCATGTTCGGTACAGGAGGGAGCAGGACCAGGAGGACTCAGTCCCGCTGCCCTGCGCCCAGCCTGCTCTGCTGAGCTGCCTGGCCCCGCGTAGCTGCACCTCTCAGGTAGGACCCGGTGGAGTTACATCTTGTTCTCCACTTCCCACGCGCACACATGCTTTCCTGAAGGCATGCACGTGTGGAAAATGAAGGAGTTAGACGGGACGAACCGCCTGTCCTCACCATGGGCAAAAGTCCTAAGGCCTGACTGGGGGGGGAGGCTCAGGGACAGCTGGGAGGGGGCAGAGCTGATGCACAGCTTCAGAGCCAGGGAGAGTACGTGACCCAGAACATCATGGGCAGGTAGGTGATAAATCCATGTCCCTACCACCCAACTCCTCCTCTATGAACACACATGCCAAGAGCTCAGGGGTAATTTCAGGCACTGCAGTGCTGTCAACAGCTCTGGTCTGAGTGCCGGAGCTGGAAGCTCGCTGCCTGCTCCCCACGTGTCTGCCTCTGCCGTGGGCTCTCTGGTGCTAGGAAAGGTGCTGAAAACCATTCAGTTCCTTTCAGCACAACATTTTCAGATGTGTCCTTCATTTAAAAGGATCACGGAAGCTTCTGTCTTGTTGAGAAAACAGGTTGGAACACAGACTCTGCAGCTTTGGATGGGTGGGAGGGAGGCAGACATGGGTTTAGGGACATGGTTTAGCAGTGACCTGGCAGTGCTGGGCTAATGGTTGGACTTGATGGTCTTGAAGGTTTGTTCCAACCAGAACAATTCTACGATTCTAGGGGATGCGAGCTCACCATTGGGGATCTCAGCAGCGATGTTTTCTACTCCTCTCTTCACAGTCCGAGGTCGACCTTGTTCCGTAGGAGTGGAGCCCCAGTCATCAGAGGTGGCGACCGGATGGTAGTGAACCATCAGCTTGTAAACAAGAAGAGCCTGTCATTAAGCTGCACCACACACCGTGGTTAAGCAGAGGAGAAATCTGGCTATGAGAGCTGGTGGGTGACACGGGGTGGGACCGGCCGCGATGTTTAACTGCGCTGGCACGAGCCCTTCGCACAAAGAGATTGAGAGGGGGGTTGAAAAGACAGGTTAAGGTGTGACACAGGCTCTCCGCTGGCACTGCCCTCTGCTCCGGTGCGGGCCCGCGAGGGGAACCCCGTCGGGCAGACCTGAGTGCTCAGCAGACACGGTTAAAAGAAATGGCACAAAGCCAGAGTGTAAAGACAGGCTCTGAAGAGAGCTGACGGGAAGTCCTCGCTGGTCAGCACGGGATCACGAGGCCTTCCTCACCTTCGGGTTGTGCAAGATGATGATTTCCCTGCTGGGGGACTCCAGTTTCTTCTTCCACTCATCCAGGGTCACTGCAATCCTGTAAGCTTCCTAAGGGAAAGAACACCCTCTGTGAGTCATCTGAAGGTATTCTCATGAATATTCAACCAGCTGGGACATTCCCCACCCATTTTCAGATATCTCTTATCAACACACTTTGCAAAAGAGGCAGGGAAATCGTCGAGGTCAGGCTGGAGGAGCAGCAGGGTCATCCGAGTATCAACCACCTGCTAAAGCATTTCCAAGAAGCCTCCACTGTAGGAGGAGCAGCTGTTCCACCTCAATTTAGAATGGTGTGTTTTGGCACATCAAAACACAGACCATTGTAAAGACATATGGTGAAACTATGAGAGGTGAGGATGATTCTCACAAGGAGAGTCCCACTGAAGCAACAAGGGCAGGAATAAACAGCCGAGGCTTCCAGACCACATGGCACACCCAGAGCACCCAGCTCTGGAACAGGCAGCAGACGGGGCAGATGCCCACGCAGCCAGACGAGGGCAGGAGGAAGGGAAGGCCACCAGCTCCAGTAGGCTGGGAGCAGGGCAGTGGCGGAATTTAGTTATGTTAATCAGCTGCAAAAACACCAAAGCCTCTATTGAGTTCCCATCCTTGGGCCTGACTGCGGTGCCAGCTGGTTGCCCAGTGTGAAGTTTGGGACATCAGGGCCAGTATTTGGCAACAGGAAGCCAAGATGGGCTGCCAGGAAAGGCACTTTTACCTCCAGTTCCTCGCTGAAGGTCTCCGAGTAGGGAATATACTTATTGTCCTTGTCTCCCTTGTAAAACCAGGTGCAGCGACGCACCTCGGACACCTCCTCCTCCCAGTACACTGCGACGCGCTGACGCTTCTGCAGATGCACGTCGTACCTACCCCCCGACGTCGGGACAACCACATCTTCTTTGTCTCTCCCTGCAGGAACCAAGGCCTGAAATTAATCATGAGAGGACCAAAAAGGGACGCTACCAGAAAGTTTTTGACTCCACCAGAGCAGAGGGGTGAGACTGGAGCAGCTTCTGTGGGCAGCGCACGTATGAGCAACGGCAGCAGACGCCAATGTTCTCTGTGCCCCAGCACAGACAGCAGCATAGGAGAGATGCCCCAAGTCGGACATCCCCCTGAGGCAGGAGGTAAGATGAAGGCATTAAGCTACAGCCAGCTTCCTCTCTAGTTCAGGCACAGGATTATGTGGACTCTTCCCACCTCACTTAGATGGTAGAACATGTATTTGTGGTCCTGGGAAGTGCACTGCTCCATGGTGGAGCTGCAGGTCTCCACCTCTCTAAGCCGCTCCCTTCTAAATCAGAGAATTCCACACAGATCCCAACACAGACTTCGAATCTGGTTCATTCTGCAGCCTTTTGGGTCTGCCCGCTGGCCAGGCTGCTGGCAGAGCGCCCTGTGCCAGGCTGCGCTCGGCTCGGCCGTGGTGCTGAGCGCTGGCAGCGCAGCCTCTAATCCGAAACTTCCTGGGAGAGGGAGGATGGGAGCAACCCTTGGCCAACCCTTGGGCAACCAGTGCCCTTCATCCCTTGGGCAATCCATCGGTGCCCTGCCTGTGGTCGCTGGCAGCTGAGGAGCTTTAAGCCCAGACCTGGCAGCGGGTGGCACAGAGGGGTGATGTTGGGCAGCACGTGGGTCTTGTGGGAAGCAGTGCTGCTCCCAGCAGACCCCTCCGGGAGCAGTCAGGCAGGTTGGGGACTGCCTGTCCACACCAGAGGGATCTCCCAGCGGAATTTCTCTGTCCTGCCAGCACTCCGCACCAGAAGGGTGCTTTGCCGTATGATTATATATAATTGAGAGCAGATATCAAATGAATGAGGTCAGACCATTTGATGCATCCAAACAGCTCAGTTATTCACGCACTAATAGTAGGCACATTGCCAAAAAAACCTCCCAGTTTCAAATTCCCGAGGGGAAATTTGTGCATCCTGGGCAGCAGCCATGGAGGTGTCCAGGGAATTTCCCCCTGATACCCAGTCAGGGTTCCCCTGAGCACACACCTGATGCTCTCCCGCTGCCCTGACCAGGCCAGTTCCTTACAGCGATTTTAAGAGCAGGGGCTGGGTTGTTATTTAAAATCGAAGGGCAGTTAAGTAGCAGTGACGGGAGCTGGAAGCAGCAGCGCTGTGCAAACCCCGTGGCCCGGAGAGGCTGGGGAGGTGGACGGAGCCTGGTCTGCGGTCCCCGTCGGGGCAGCCCCCGCCCCGGTGGGATTTTCACCCTACCTGAGCCGTGCGCTTCTTCCAGCCGCTCCGAGTCCTGGGTGCTGAAGGGAACCCACCGCTCTCTGCTGTCCGTGACCTTGCAGTAAAACCAGTGCGGAACGACCGCCTCGTACCTGCCAGCGGGGTCCGGCTCCGCACCCTCCGCGTTGGGCCGGGGGGGCTGCGCCAGGGGCGGCTCCTGGGTAGACATGATGCCCCTGCGCACGGGAGAGGCGGGCGGGTGGATTCGGACACCCCCAGAAACGCTTATTCCGACTCAAACTGAAAAGGCTCCCCCCAAAATCCCCGTCTCTCGCGGTTCCGAGGGTCGTGGGGGGGTGGTGGATGGGCACTGCAGGAACCCCCGCCCCGGCCCCGCCGCCCTTCGGGCACACGCGTGTCGGTGGGTGCGGAGCCCCCGAACCGGGTTGGCTGCGGCCCGGTCCCGCTGCTGCTCCCGCGGCTCCTCCGCGGCCCGGCCCGGTCGCAGCGCAGGCCCGGCTCCCGGCCCCGGTGACCGCCCAGCACGGGGCGGAGCTGCCGCCGGGCCCGGCCCCGCCGCGGCTCCGTCATCGGCGGCAGGCGGGGAAGGAGCGGGGCCTGCCTGTATCCCCGTCTCCATCCCCCGCCTGCATCCCCGTCTGCATCCCCGTCTCTATCCCCTGCCTGCATCTCTGCCTGCATCCCCTGTCTCCATCCCTGCCTGCATCCCCATCCGCACCCCCTGCCTGCAGTCACAGCTCTCGGGAGGGCTGCGCAGCCCCCGCAGCCGGCAGTGGCACGAGTGGCCCTGTGCAGGCGATGCCAGAGAGAATTAGGACTCTCTGGCCTGGCTTCTGACTTTGTGCAGGTCACTGCAGCCCTGAGACAGATGTGGGCAGGTGGGGGGGGAGCATCGCCAGGAGGCACCCGCTGTCATGCCTGTTGCTTCCCGCATGGACTGACACTCAAGCATAGGGCACAATGCAGCAGAACCCACGAGATTCTGATTTAATGCTTGGGTTTTAATCCTTCAGTGTCCCTTTTGCCTTAGAGGAGGCTGAGAAACCTTCTTTTGAGAGTGTAGAAGCAACAGGCAGCCCCAGAATGAGAGTTTGGTTTCTGTAGAGATGGTCTCACGAGACACATTTTCTCACCTGGGGTTCTGCACTGTGGGTGGATGCTGTGAGATAAACCAGTCACCAGGAACCATCATCCCCAGCCCTCAGCTCCACCGTGGCAGCTACAGGCTGGGGAGCCTGAATGGCCAGAAGCACTAAACCCCTCAGTTCTGCACCTCTGGAGCGAGCGGCTGCAAACCCTCATGTGCTGACACAGCCCCTGCCCACGCCTCTGCCACGGAGTCTTTCTGCTCACCGATCACCGGCTGAGCCTGACCCACTTCGGTTCTGCTTGGAGGGGGATGCGGTGGGACCGGCTGCGATTACGTCAGCGGGAATTTTCTGTGGCGTGGAAAGAACACCCTGACCCCTGGTTGGCGTTGGGGCGAACGTGTAACAAACCCCACCCTGTGTCCAAGGGACAGAGAAAGGCCCCGCGTCATCTCACAGAGCAGTTCAGATAAGCAGCCCTGCTGGAAGGTTAACGGGCTGTTTCAGCCCACTCCAGTAATGTTCTCCCACCTGCTTTTCACTCAGGGTTTACATAACCCCCTGCCAAGTTCTTCCCCCACACGGGGACTTAGAGTCTGGAAGAGGAAATATTGTGGAGGAACGCATTACCCTGGCAGGTTCAGCACCAAAACACCAAGGAAAAAAACACCTCCCTCCTTCCTCTGGGGTTTTATCTGCTCACAGACCACGCACGTACTTTCAGTTTTCCTTAGGAGCAGATAAAGTTGTCATTCTTACCATGTCTGCACAGCAGGAAACCTTTGTCCCAGTCCACAGAGCACTGGTGACACGGCAGCCGAGCGTTCAGTTTTTTTCCTCCTCCCCTGTCTGGCTGCATTGCAGTGCTGCTGAGTTCCCGAGGTGTCGGGATTGCTCCACACTCCTCCTCGCACGGCTGGGACCTACTTACTGCTTTTCCCTGGCAACTGCAAGGGGAGGGAAGTGCGGCTCGGAGGGGACAGGATGCAGTGAACAATGCTCTTTGTTCCCGGTTACTGAAACACACACAGAGAAATGAAAGCATCAGGAGCTCCCCGGATTCCAGCCTAGCTGTGGCCGGCCGCCGGCCGCTGCTTCTCACGTACCCGTGAGCAGTGAGTCGCTGCAGCACCGCTGCTGCTCAAACCACGTCCTCGGCAGAGCAGCGGGGCTGACGCAGTGCCCGCTTTGCCCACTGCCACCTGACTCGAGTGGCAGCAGCAGGAAGAGCTGCGAAAGGTGGTGGAGGGAGAGCTGCCCAGAGCCTATGGCAGCTCTGGGGGCTGTGAGCAGGGTTAAAGCTGCAGCTCTGCCTGTTTCTGGTGTGGCTGTATAAAGGGGTTGATGAGACCCTGTGATCAGGAGGGGGTGAGAGAGGATTGACGAGCTAAACAACTTCACTTGGACTTAAGACCATGTCTTGCAACAACAAATGTCAGGCTTTGGCTAGATCCTGCACAAAGGGGATCCAGACCTTTATTTCTGCAGCTATGCCAACCAAATAAAACCTAAATGTGGCAACAGAGGCAGAAGTGAGCTCTTAGTCAATTCCCTAGAGAGCACAAACACGGTTGGACCGTGGCTGGGACTTGGTGCCGAGCCCAAAATGCAAAGTGGTGGGGTGGTGTTTTGGTTACAGGCAGGTCTAAGTTACACAACCTTGCCTACAACTTCTTTGTAAAGAAAAAGAGACTCTGAGGCATCTTAATTACAAAATAACATTTTAAAGTTGTCAGGGTTTATTATCTCGTCACGCAGAGTAATGATTCACTGAACGCGTTGTAACCCGACGGGCACCAGTCGGCTGAGCCGCTCTCCCCGCCGTGCAGGGAGCACAAAAACTCGCGGTGTGTGGAAGGACGTTAAGAAAATACTATTAAAATAAACGTGGATTTTTACCCAAATGACCTGGAAAACATTTCCAAGCATCCTGCCACTTCGGGTCGCTCTGCTCTGACATCGTTCCCCTGCTCAGACCTCTCCAGTGGCAGAGCTGAGACTTCCCGGCTGCGTTCCCAGGTCCACGGGGACACCACGGACGGGCTCCCGGTGACGGAGCAGGAACAGCACAACGTGACAACTGTTCGAGCTGCCAGCCCGGTCCCGTCTGCAGCATTTCCATGTCACTCCTTGAGTGCTCTAAAACTAAACCGAACCCCACGGCGACACACAGGGGTTTATGGTGAGGAAGCTGAAGCTGAAAATAGAGGCAGTGACTGAAGAGCTCGGAGTTGCGACTGTGGCTGCACGTGGTGGTGCCGCTGTGACCACAGCTGACAAGTGTTCCGGCTGTTCGAAGAACTGCTGTGGCCACAGGAGGCACCGACAGACCGGGCCTGGCTTGGGCAACTTTGTACAGTGATTTTCTTCCTGCTGATGAAGAGGATGTGGAACTTCCCCCCGCCCCAGAGTCCACCCCCACAGCTAAGTGCCTCAGTGGTTCTGCTTTCCTGAAGCCTGGAACAAACTTCACTTTGCTGCTTCAGACCTCTCTTAATTTGTCCATTGCCATGTTATTTGTTGGGGCTGGGCTTCTGGGTGAGGTTTTTGGGTGGCTTTGTTTTGATTTGTGTTTTTAACTCAGGGCTTATTGCTATTCCATCGTCAATACTGCGTAGCAGAAAGAGCTGAGATTTAACAGAACTAAAACTCTTTGGAACCTCAGCCACGGGCTGTGTGTTGTGGCTGATGCACTTTCACAGTCCCTTTCTTTCCAGTTTTTCCAGTATGGCCTGAATTCTGTGGACGGACTCTTTCCTGGCCTGCCGAACACTGTCCTGGCCACCAGTCTCGATGGAATCCAGTTCCAACAGCAGCTTGGTCAACATCTCCTCCAGAAGCCGGTAGAATTTATCTGTCTTTTTTCCTACAAATTCATCCACCTCTTGCTCCAGCTGTTCAGCCTCCCCCATAACGTGGAGGATTCTCTGAATCTCTGGCTGGATGGCCGCAGAATTTGCTGAAGGCTGATCACCAGGTTTGAAGCCAACCTCCTGGTTCCCAGCCAAAAGCTTCCGAGACGCAGCAGCGTCGTACATCTGGGGCTGTGCACTGTACTGCACCTTGGGGTTCGAGGCGGGGGGCTTGGCCTTGGCCGGTCTGTGGTCACCGATTGTCCCAGAGTGCTGGTGGTTGACCTCGGAGTAGTAGCTGTGTTGGTTTGCGCTTTGCTCGGGTTTGTCGTAAGCAGCATCCTGCAGCCAGGAGGAGAAAAAACCTTTTAAGTGCATTTCCCTTAAAGCCAAGGGTTTAAACCCTGGCCTTGCAGGGCTGAGGGAACTGGGCAGCAGGTGACCCCGTGACTGCTCTGAGGTGTGCGTGCCTGGGAGGACAGGGCAGACCGGGTCAGGCATGACACTACCAGGGACCTGGGCAGCATTTTGGAGACTGTCACACACCGTGACGTCACAACGTATCACGTCCTCAAAGGCTGGCACCTCATGTCCTGCCAAGTGGGCTGGTTCCTGAGAGGAGTCCCAAAGAGGGACACAGGACATCTGGAAAGTCATTTGACTCCTGATCATACCCAGAGAAAGCTGAGAGGAACAGGCCCCACCGAATGACCCATCTCAAGACCTGCCCTGGGTCATCTGGTATCTCCAGTACCTTTCTGGAATGACAGCTGTGGATTTTGGGCTCCTGTCTGCAAACAGGAGATTTGCTGGATACCTGCTGCTTTGTTTCTACCTAAAACCAACTGTGCTCAGAGAAGAGACCATTCCCAGGAGACAGAGGCAGGGTTGGAGGCAAGCCATGTCCTCCAGGAGGTCTGACCACAGCCAGGACCCAGCACAGACATGCGCTGGAGGAGCATCAACCCTACCTTTGGGTCCCAGGTGGGAGGTTGGGTTGGAGCTCCACTGCCAGCCCAGGGAGAGTGCGACTCAGAGACGAAGGGGTTCCCGTGCACAGGAGCAGCAGGCCACGTGTAACGGGGCTGCACCCCGTAGACAGTGGAGGGACCCCACGGGTCCTCCAGGGCTCTGGGCTGTGGCGGAGGCCCCTGCACCGTGGCCCCTGGGTTGCCGTCTCCGTATGGATACTGCGGGATGGGCATTCCCGGGGTCTGCAAGAAGAGACAGGAACAGGCGTCACCCTCGGAACACCGCTCTCTCCAGACAGCCCCAGAACAGCCGCGGCGTCAGGCATGCTGCCCGATCCCCGCCAACCCCAAGGCTCTGGAGAACAGGGGGACCACTGATCATTTGTAAGAATAAAACCAGGCAAGACAAGCTGGTCAAGGTACAAGAGCTGGTAGGAGCCTCAGAGGAGGCACTGCCAGCTTCCCTGTGAAATAATTTCTCATGCCCCAGGAACCCCTGGTCCAGCAGCTGCACCCACACCGGGGCTGGGAACGGCTCTGCATGGGGCTGGGAACGGCTCTGGCTGCAGCTGGGAACGGCTCTGGCTGCGGCTGGGAACGGCTCTGGCTGCGGCTGGGAACGGCTCTGGCCAGTGCCCGAGCTCTTACCTGTGGAGGGGAGTAGCCAGGAACCTGCTGCCTCCGGAGGGAAGACCCTTCAGTGGGGCCGTCCGGTGGGGTGTAGCTCCAGTGGGGAGCAGGCGACGGGGGCTGGTACATGCCCGTGGACTTGGTGGCGTAGGGGGTCCGCAGGGGTCCGGAGCTGTAGTATCCCCGTGCCTGCGGCAGGCTGGCGTAGTGCGGGGCAGAGCCAGGGGCCGAGGGGTACGGGGGGCTGTAGGCTCCATTGGTGTAGGGAGAATCCATTGCCTGGGGAGAAGGGAAGAGCAGAGGAAAGGTGACGGATGGGCCATGGGCACAGGGCAGAGGGGCTCTGGGACAGCCCAGCAGCAGCCTGGGGAAAAAGGACTGGCCCTTCTTGCAGCGTGTAACTGGGGGTTCCTTCATCCCCAGGCTGATTTACCCCGTTCTCCTGCTCTAACGTGGCTTTCTGTTGGCCAGCGCCCGTGAACATCCACTTGCCGCGCACTCTGGTCCTGCTGCCCTCGCAGCGCGGCTGTGTTGGGGCGTCACAGGGGAGAGCTCTGGCCAGAGGGTGTGAAGTGGGGGGGATCTGAGCTCAGAGACCATGTCCAGCTCCTCACAGCAAGCAGCTCTCAGGAGGCTGAACCACCTCGGCGCAGGCACGGGCTGGTGGGTGGAAAACGCTCCGGGAAAGTTCCCTTTGGTCTGCGCCCAGAAACGATGCGAGCGGACGAGATCTACCGGTTCTGGGCCCCGAGGAGCGGGGTGCTCAGACCAGTGAGCTGCGGGTTTGGGGACTCATCTTCTGACGGGTCTGTGTGTCCAGGACTCTTGTGAGGATTTCCCCCAGTACATCCCTGGGGTGGATGTCTAGCTGCGTATGGAGCGCGAGCGTCCGTCTAACCCCAGAGGGGACCGTGCAGCATCAGGCTGTCGGGAGCTCATGGGTGACTCCCGGTAGCTTTGGGCACAGTGTTTTTTCACCCATGAGCTGTTTCACAGATGGAGATTTTATCACCTGCGTGCCAGGGTTTATGAAAGAGCCAGATCAAACCTACACATCCCATAGGATTAAAACAAACCAGTTACGTCTGGACCGCAGACAAGCCCTTTGGAAAGCACAAAGTCTTTCTCTGCGCAACGGCCCCTACAAAAAGCTATTGCTGCAGTAAAACCAACGAATGACAGCTCGGGGAAGAGCGAGTCACAGGACTGGGGCACAGTGGGACTGGTGATGCTTTTCCCCCACTCTGCCCCAGTTCCTTTCCACTGGTGGGTCTGTGGTACAAGTGCCACCACTTGCATGGCACCTTCCTGGGAAGGGGGGGATGGGACGTGGCAGGGGTCAGACCCTCGAGCCCCTGCCGTCGAGGCGGCTCCATCTGTCGGTGAGGGGTCAGTTCTCCAGCACTGGGAGCCCGGCGATGCCCAGCGCTCCCCAGCAGCAAACCAGCAAAGGACAGTGGCATTTCCCTGGTGATCTCCCCGTTAAAATACTTGTCCTAGAAATGTCACCTTGAACTGGATCCGAAGGTAAAACTTCACCACGTTCACCGTTTGATGTGGATTTTATCCAGTTAAGCCTCGCGGGGCAGGACAGTGGATTTTTAACGCAAACAGACCCTTTTGGGAATCAAGGTACGAGAGCAGAGAGAAACGAAGCCGGGAAAGAAATGAACCCCGGAAAGAAATGAAGCCGGGAAAGAAATGAAGCCGGGAAAGAAACGAAGTGGGGAAAGAAATGACCCAGACTCTCCGAGGCGAGGATAAGGACCCGGACAGCGCACCGCGGGTCGGTTCATTCCGGGGGAACCGGTACCGGCCGCGCAGCGCTGACCCACACAACCGGCTCCGTGCCCCTGCCTGGGTGGCGGAGCAGTCCCGGTAAGGTCTGCACCGTAAGGAACTCCCGTTCGCGGCGGGGGCACGGACAAGGGCTACAGGCCTGCCCGCCTCCGCGGGACGGCCCCGGCCCGGCCGCCCCGGGGACGGGCAGCGGGCGGGTTCCAGCCCCGCCGCTCAGCTCCGCGGCCGGGACCGGGGCGGCCGCCTCTCCCTCCCCCCACGCCCCCCCCCGTTACCTGCGCCGCCGGCGGGCGGGAGGACCCGGGGGGCCACGGCGGGCCCGGCTCGGCGGCGCGCTCGCGGGGCTCCATGGCCGCCGCCCCGCCCCTTCCCGCCGCCAATGGACACCGCCCGCCTCCCCGCCAATCAGCGGGCCCAGCCTCGCCGGCGCCGACCAATCGACAGCCGCCCCGCGCGCACGTCCCGGAGCTACTTAAAGGGGCAGCGGCGCGGGTTGGGTCCGCCCGGCCGCGGGGCGGTTCCGGGGCGGTGGCACCGGCGGCACCGGCGCATGGCGGCGCTTCCGCTGGGGGCGGCGCGGCGGCACCATGAACTACATGCCCGGCACGGCCAGTCTCATCCAGGACATCGACAGTGAGTGCGCTGCCCGGGGGGCGCCGGCCCGTTCCCCGGGGGCCGTTTGCACCCGAGGGTGCAGCTCGCGGTGGGGTCTGGTCCCGTCCCCCTTCTTCCCCGTGGGTGCTGCCCCCGTTGGGGTCCGGTCCCATCCCCCCCATTCCCAGTAGGTGCTGCTCTAGGTGGGCACCGGTCCCGCGTGGGGTCTCCCAGGCGGTCCCTTTACTCCCCTTTGTGCTGCTGGGGCACCGCTGGTTTCCCCGCACTGCCTGGTGGGGGTGGTAATGCCCAGGTGGGGCCGTGGCTCACCCTCCTCCCCCCAAACGCTCCCTCTCCCGCAGAGAAGCACCTGGTCCTGCTGCGGGACGGCCGGACGCTCATCGGGTACCTGCGCAGCATCGACCAGTTCGGTACGTCTGTGCTGGGGGGATCCGGGGGGATGCGGAGTCTTAGGCTGGGCTTTGGACCCGCTCCGGTGCCAGCCATGGGGAGGTGCTGCCGGTGAGGAGGAGGAGGAGGTGAAGAAGAGCCCTGCAGTGCCCAGCATGAGCCGGGTGATGCTCCCGTACCTGTGGTGGCCACACTTACTGGAGCAGCTCCAGTCCCAAATGGTGGCTTAATGGTAAAGAGGGAGTTTGGGTTTGGTGCGGGGTCCCCGCTTAGTGCAGCAGTCGGTGAGGACCCCGGGAGCAGGAGGACGCGTTCCCCTGGCTTAAAAACAACATCAGCTTTACAAGCAATCAGTTCAGTTTGGTGTAGGGCAACACGGCTGCAGATCACGTTGTGCAGAGCGTGTTTGTGTTGTAGGTTGAACACCTTTCCATGTGTCCCCCTGGACTGGGCGCGTCACAGAGACCCCATCTCAGAACTGGGTGCTTCCCCCTGCTGATCGCATCCAGCGCTGATGCCCCAGCCTCCCTTTTTTGGTCAGAAATAGCCCAAGACAGGCACGGGTGGTGGTTGTGTTCATGACCGAGGGTCTTCTCTGCAGTCACCGGCTCACGGTGGTCGGGTGGGCTCAGGCCCCAGTGCCCTGCCCACCTGAGCTGGGGGGGCAGAGACTGCCCCGTGGCCCCGCAGCTGCCCTGACATCGCTACAGCTGCTTCGTTCCAGCCAGGGCAGGGGCACAGTCGGTGTCTTTGGTGTTTAGCTCGGAGCACCCTCTTGAGAGGCTCGAAAGTGCTGGTGCTGTCACCGCTCTGGGTCTTCTGCCTGGCTGGGATGAGATGCTCCTTAAGAAAAAAAGAAACCAAACAGCAGAATATGGATTATTTTCTCTTTCTCTTGGTCGCTGCAGCAAACTTGGTGTTGCACCAGACTGTGGAGCGCATCCACGTGGGCAAGAAGTATGGGGACATCCCTCGAGGCATCTTTGTTGTGAGAGGAGAGAACGTGGTTCTGCTGGGGGAAATAGTAAGTAAGCAACTCCTCCTGCCCATGCCCAGCCCTGAAGCCCTGGCCTGAGTGTGGCACTGATGGAGGGTGTCCTTCCTGGCTGCCTGTAAGGCTGTCACCTCCTTGCTGGCCCTGCTCCAGGGGACACCATCTGGGATGGGCTCAGGAGGAGCCGAGTGCTGTGTCTCTGCTGTTGGGCTGAGCTCAGCCTGGTTGCTTCCTGGGAGTCCCTGGCTGCCCTGGTGGTCCCTGCCCACATCCTCACCCATTGGGGTGCCTCTAGCACCTCGCTTTTGCATCATCACCTCCACCTTTGATGGCACTTGTGGAAGATGCGTGGCCATGGGCTCACCACAGTCTGGGGGCTCACCTGGAGGAGACTGTCCCGCGCATGCAAACCTGTGACTGTCATCCTGGGAGAACCTGAGCATTTGCAGGACCAAATTTCCTGCTGCCCTCAAGCTGGGAGGCCCAGAGCTTAGGAGGCAGACCCTGCTGCAGCCTGGCTGCTCACCTCGGGAGCTGTCCTACTCCAACCAGAGCCATGGGGCACGTCGTGTGTGGCACAGGGATTGATGCTCTCTCTGGGAGCCCACACACATGAGAGAGGGGGTGTCAGTGTCCCAGTGCAGACCCACCCCAGACCTTTGCTGTCCCTGCTGGCTTTTGGCCCCTCTAGACCAGTGAGTTGTGCTTGTCAGAGGTGATGTCAGCCCAGCCCTGAGCCACCCCATGAGCAGAGCGGTGCCCAGAGCATCCCACGAGCAAAGCCACACCTCTTGGATGCAGCAGCGGCTGCCTGGTGACAACGGGCTGCTTCTCTTGCAGGACCTGGAGAAGGAGAGTGACACGCCTCTGCAGCAGGTCTCCATCGAGGAGATCCTGGAGGAGCAGCGCGTGGAGCAGCAGGCCAAGCAGGAGTCAGAGAAGCTGAAGGTGCAGGCGCTGAAGGAGCGGGGCCTCTCCGTCCCGCGGGCAGACACCCTGGACGAGTACTAGACCCGTGGCCCCTCGGACAGGCAGAGGAGGGGTGCTCCGTGATCCTCTCAGGCAGATCCTTTTGGAAAAGCCTTTTTATTTTCTTTTCAGATTGTTTTCTGCGGCCGCTAACTGTAACAATATGATGCCTTTAGTTTCTCCTTGCGGAGAAGGAGACAAGGCATTCGGCTGCCTTTCGAGGGGGCCAGGCGCGCAGGGCAGCGCCAGCGTGTGCGTTCAGGAGGCAAATTGCTCGGTCCTTTGGGTTTGTTTGTTTTTTCCTCCACACGTGACTCTGGGTGAGAGTTTTCCTTGACATGTAAATAAATCCTTGATCTCAGTAATACTGGGTTTTTTCCCCCCTGTATTCAGGACCTGACTCTCTCCTCTCTCAGGACAACTACCCTCGTGCCAACTCTTGTCCTCACTGGGCACTGTGCAGGGGGGAGATGGGACCCATGGTCTTGCCATGGGGTGGGAGAGATCCCTCCCTCTGGGATGTGGAGCAGGACCTGGGTGCCCCCTGCACCTCAAGGGCCACCAGCTCCCCCCAGCCCCAACTGTAGCTGCTCCCCTGCACCTGAGCCCACTAATTAGGGGCTGATGAGGAGCTGGGAGGGCCCTGAGGCACCAGCTGCACCAGGCAGCATCTCCTGGCCTTGGTGCTTTGGAGGAGCTACAGCAGGTAGGAGAGCCCTTCACTGGGAGCTTGTCCTGATGCCTTTTGGTGACGGTGTCAGGTGGGAGCCTTCGTCCGCAGCAAGCGGCGGTGGCAGTGGTTGGGTCTGGGTGGCTGCCAGGCTCTGGGAGCCTCCTGCGTGCAGAGCCAGCGTCAGCAGCATGTGGTGTCCCTGCAGAGCCTGTGCCAGTTCAGCTCCAACGGAGTGAAACTCTCTGGGGGAAGCGCCTGTGCTGAGAGGGAGGCATCCCCAGGGGTGGGTTTTCTTCTCTGAAGGGGCTCGTTTCTTTGCAGGATGGGCCCTTTGGAGCAGACACAGCTCTGACCACAGCCCTCTGGAGACCAGAGAGCAAACAGCCAGGGTTGTCCTTCCCCCCACCCCAGCCTTGCCAGCTGGGGACCCCAGGAGCCCCTTTCCCTGCTGCTCAGGCTTCTGGCTTTGGGGACAAAATGCATCTTCCCTGTTGTGTTTACTCCTGCAGGCTCCAGGGGGACAGTGGGAGTTCGGTGCTAGAAAAGCTGCAAACAAGGAAATGCAGATTTTTTTTTTTTTGCTTTAACATATTGAGGGGGGGAAGGTTTTCTGGAGTGGTGGCTCCTGCAGTGGGAAAATCTCTGCTGTGAGGAAACCGCTTCAGGGGTTGGGTTGTTCCGCTGCCGCTGTTGCTCGGGAGTGGTTTGGGGCAGAGATGCTGGTGGGGGCTGCCCCTGGGCTCAGCCCCACGATGGGCAGTGGCCCGAGGGGTCCCATTTCTGAGGGGTGCGGAGGAGGAGGAGGAAGGCAGTTGTGCCGCAGGCTGCTGCAGGGATCCCTGGGCTCACTGCCCCCACCCCACGGTGGGGTGTAAGGAGCCGGTGCCGCCCGACCCCCCAGCCTATGGGGGGGTACCCCTAAGACCGGGCTCCGCTCCCGCGCGGCGGGGTGCGGCTCTGCCCCTTACATAAGCCCGTGACGCCAGGGGGCGGCCCGTGACGTCACGGTGGTGACGCACCCCGGGAGGCGGCCGGTTGCGGCGGGAGGTGCCCGGACCGCCCCGCGCCGCCGGGCCGGGCCGGGGCAGCGCCGCCGGGCCGGGGATGGTGTCCGGGCGGCGGGGCTGCTCCGCCGCCCGCTGCCCCCCCGCGCCCCGCCATGGAGCTGGAGAACATCGTGGCCAACACCGTCCTGCTGAAGGCCCGCGAAGGTACCGAGACCCCTCGTCCCGGTCTCTTCCCGGTCCTCGGTCCGATCCCGGTCCCTGTTCCCACGCTGCATCCCAGTTCCCCTCCCCGCGCACCGTCCCCGCAGCCCCCTCCCAGCGGGCACCCTCAGCCCGGAGCACACCCTGCACCCCCTGCCGTGCACACCCTGGGACCCCTCCGTCTGGGGTGGTGGGTGGCTGGGTGGACTCGTCCCGGCTGGCATCGCCGACCCCCTGGGAGGGAAATGCTGCCCTGGTGCTGTGGGACGTGTCCGTCCCTCTGTCCCACCCACGCCACAGACCCAGGGATGCGGGGCAGAGAATTTAAAAAGCGATGTAGGTGCCGTTTCCCCAAGAGGGAGTCTGCCGAGGCACCCCGGGCTCAGGATGCAGGTCAGCCGAGAGCCGCTCTGTCCGTCCACCCGTCCATCTGTCTGTGCCAGCAGGATGTGCTTGGCATGGACCGAGCAAAACTTCGCTGGTTCCAGGACGGCTCGGGGCAGGCCTGAGCAAGACGGGCACTGCCAGGAAAACGCGGCCGTGCCGGTGCGCTGGTGGTGCCGGTGGTGCTGCCCCAGTTTGAGCCCTGCCAGCAACAGGGGCGAGGCCTGGGGAGTGAAAGGCTGCGGGTTTCTGCACCCCTCTGAGAGCAGTGGGGCTTGGCGCTCGCCCGGGAGCCTTTGTTTGCTTTTGGTTTCCTTCGGAAAACCATCACCCTCGTCACAAAACCTTTGTGACCGAAAAGCAGACGGTGCCGAGAGCTGCTGGTGCAGCCCTGTGGGGGAACGCGGCAGCTTGGGGGTAACAGTGGTTGTTTGTTTTTTTTTTTTTTTTAATATATCCCTTTTCCAAAGGTTTTCTTACCCCCACCATGGTGCTTCCAGCATTGGGGGCAGCTCATGCAGGGGCTGGAGAGGTGTTCATGCCCTTGCTGAGCAAGGAGAGGTTTGGTGTTGGGAGCTTGGAGCAGCTGGCCAGGCATTCGCAGTGATGCTCCCAGCTCTGGCCTGGGCTCTGCTCCTGTCCCGTGGGACACACGAGGGCCACCCATGTGAGCGAGAGCCCTGTCCCAGCCAGAGCTGCTGCCACAGGTGCCAAACGGGTTAATGTCAGTGTGAGAGGCCGGAAGCCAGGAAGCGAAGCGGGACGAGGGCTGGGTCCCAGCCGGGCGACGCTTCCCTCTCTGGCAGTGTGGGTAGAAACAAGAGCTGCTGACACCCCCCTGGCCATGGCTGCGGGGTCCCCATGCTTGGGGATCACAGGCTGGCCTTGTGCTGGAAGGCGTGAGGAGCTCGGCGAGGTCCAGCCTCAGCACCCCAGAGCTGTCACCTGCATATGGCCAAAGTCCCCTGTGCCTGGGGTGTGCTCGGGGGCTTGGCCTGGGCCCTGAACCCCCAGTGCTTTTGGGGGTGCTGGCAGCAGTGGTCCCGCCCTGTGAGCAGTGTTGGACCTGGCACTTGGGTGTAGGAGATGCCAGCACAAGGGCTGGGCTGCAGGATGAGGGTCTCTGTGGTTCGAGGGGCTCCCTGAGCAGCTGCTGCCCGCAACGCTCCTTGGAAGGGGCTGGCTCTGCTGCAGGGCCCCTCGCTTTGGCCTCATGACCCTTCCTGCTTTGTACTTGTGGGGGCTTTGCCCCCAGAAAAGTAGTGGGGTGTGGGGGGCTTCTCACCCTGCCCGGCCCAACAGGGCTAGCACAGGTCTCTGGCTGCCAGACTCCATGTGCTTCGTGCCCAGCTCCGGTGGGGCTTTCATGGGAGAGCTGATGTCCCCGCGGGCTCCTAGAGCTCGGGGAGCTGAAGGGGCTTATCCGCCTGCAGCAGTGCCTGGGGTAAAACCCAGGAGCACGCAGACACAGAGGCGAGAACAGGGGTGAGCGAGGCGTTATGGCTCACCAGGCACGGTACCATCTCACCTCACACCAGCTGGTGAGGGGGACCTGGGGGGACACGCTCCTGACTGCCACAGGGCTGCTGTAACACACCTCCCCGCCCTGCTGTGCCGCGCTCTTTGGCACACGTGCTCCTTTTTGCTCAGAAGCGTTCTATTTTGCTTTCTGCAGCTTTCCTGGTTGCTGTGGGTTTCCCTTGGGGTTCACCTCGGGGAGCAGGGTGAGGAGAGCACCCATTTTATCTTTCCTGCTGCTGGGCAGGCGACCGGCTCCTGTTTGTTGGGGCAGGGAGCAGGCAGCAGTGGGATGCCCCAGTGTGGCTGCTCCCCACCTGTCCCCTTGCCCAGCTGCCCTGACCCTGGGGAGGATGCTGTGGGAGAGGGGCTGGATGCCTCTGAGGTGTCCCCATCTGCTGCCCAGCACTGAGGGGTCCATGCTGGTGGGGGACAGCTGTGCCTGGGTCCCCTGCCCTGCCTGAGCCCTGCTCCAGGCCCGGAGGGGCTGTCAGTCCTCGGTGTGGCTCTGCCAGCTGCTGGGATCCAGCTCTGCTCTGGGAAGCTGAGGCAAGGGCAGGGACACAGGCTGGGGCTCAGTGCCCACGGGTGCCTGCAGAGCGCACAGCGGGGATGTCTCGGGACCCTGTGCTACCAGTGCCAGGGTGCCTGGGGACCCCGCATCCTCGGGCTGCTGAGGCTGCTCCGCTGGCCGGCGTGGGGCTGTTCCTGCCGCAGGAAGCCGGCCGATGACGGCAGGAAGCTCTGCCCGGACTGAGCGCCGACCTCGCCGGAACCCAGCACCGTGTTGTCCCGTGGGGTCCCCCTGGTGTCCCCAGGGCTGGTGGTGGGCGGTGCTGGCCGGCCACCAGCTCAGAGCCACCACGCTGATGTCAGGTCCCTGCAGGGATGACTTCACAAGCCAAGCATCCACCCGGCAGGAGCGGCCGGTGCTATGGGGCCGTCCCTCACCGCCCTTCTTGTCCCCCAAGAGGCCCCAGACCCAAGGAGTTAGAGGCCAGGCTGCTGCAGCCCTCCTGTGCCAGGCGAGGGGCTCACTGGGGCAATCAGGAATCCAGATGTTTACGGGAGCAAGTGACACGGGGTGTTGTTGGGGGAGGAAGCCTGAACCCTACGGGCTCAGCCGCCCCCAGCGCCACACGATGCCGAGGGGAATCCCATTCCTGCCCCAGAGCAGGACTGGGAGCTGTGACGGGGTGGGGATCCCCTTGGCTGCGGGGTACGAGGGTCACCTTGAGGGTCTGAGCCCTCTTCAGGGCTGAGGACACATTTTCCCACATGGCTTTAGAGCTGACCCAGTGCTGATGGGGTGATGGGTTTTGGGGACCAGCAGTGGTGTGATGGAGGGAAATCCCAAACTGGGCAGCTCTGCAGGAGTGGGCAGAGGCTCTGCCGCCCCATTGCCCCTGTCACAGCGGTGCCTGTCCTGCTGCTGCAACTTGTTCTCCCTCTCCCCTGCTGCAGGAGGTGGTGGCAAGAGGAAAGGCAGGAGCAAGAAGTGGAGGGAGATCCTCCGGTTCCCCCACATCAGCCAGTGCGATGAGCTGCGGAAGGGCCTGGGTGAGCTGGGGAGGGCAGCGGGAACCGGCAGAACCGACTCACAGGTCCTGGGTCCCGGCCATGCCAGGGGCACAGTGGGCACGGGGCTGTGGCACATCCCGTGGCACGTCACGGCTTCCCTTGCAGAGCAAGACTATGGCAGCCTGTGCCAGAAGCAGCCCATCGGCCGGCTGCTCTTCCGGCAGTTCTGTGAGACGCGGCCGGAGCTCCAGCGCTGCATCCGCTTCCTGGACGCCGTGGTGAGGGACCCCCTGGGATGCCACCGCCCCGGCTCTGCTGGGCACCTGGGATGGGGCTGGTCGGGGTCCCATGGTGGGTTTGCAGTGTGAGCCCCAGGGTGGTGGCTGTGGAGCGGTACGGGGTGGGCTGCAGGGGAGGCAGAGGTCACTCCGGGGGTCTCAGCACGCTGCAGGTTTCTCCCTGGGCTGTGCCAAAGGACTCTCCATCCCAGCAAGCTCAAAATGCTGCTGGAGGATCCACCCACGAGGTTTCCCACGCACCAGGAGATTCCAGATGCTGTCAAAGGGGAAACAGCCTCGTGCAATGACTCGTGTGGTCGTGACTGTGCAATCTCTGTCCCTCTCCCTGTGGCCGGGGCAGACGTACCTCGTGGGGAGGCTGGGGGGGTCTTGTCAGGGGGCACAGGGCAGAGCTGTGTCTGCAACACCCTCCCCTCCCCGGGCATCTCAGGCGGACTATGAGCTCTCCCCGGATGAGAAGCGGAAGGAGATGGGGGAAGAGATCATCCGCCGGTTCCTCAAGCAGGAGGTGAGTTGTGGGTCCCAGGTAGGACACGGTGAGCATGGGATGGGATGGGATGGGATGGGAGCAGGGGCAGTGACAGAGGGTCCTTTGCTGGCCACAGAGCCACATCCCTGCTCTCTGGGCATCGCTGTGGCACCCGTCACCCAGCTGGGATCTTGGGTGGGATAGGGGAGTGATGGGGGAGGGTGAACATCCACCTGCTGCCCCCAGCAGTCCCTGGAATTCCTGCCTGAGATCGGCCAGCCCCACGCCAGCCGCTGCCTGCAGGACCTACAGAAGAGCCCCTGCAAGGACCTCTTCAGCAGCTGCCTGCGGTGAGTGCCCTGCCCAGGGACGGGCATCCGGGGTGGGCTACAGGTGACACCGACTGTCCCCTCTGCCCCCACAGTCCCCTGCACGAGTACCTGAGCGGGGACCCCTTTGCTGACTACCGGGACAGCATGTATTTTGACCGCTTCCTGCAGTGGAAGTACCTGGAGAGGTGAGCAGGGGGCCCAGGGGGGGTCTGAGGGGTCTTGGGGAGCGTTCTGAGGGGTCTTGGGGAGGATTTGGGGGTGACGTGCCCGGGGCTGTGCATTTCAGGCAGGCAGTCACCAAGGACACGTTTCGGCAGTACCGCATCCTGGGCAAGGGCGGTTTCGGAGAGGTACGGCCGTGGGGGGAGGATGGGGTGGGGTGATGGTGGGCCAGTGGGGGCTCACCCTGCCACTGCCCACCCCCCAGGTGTGTGCCTGCCAGGTGCGGGCCACGGGGAAGATGTACGCCTGCAAGAAGCTGGAGAAGAAGCGGATCAAGAAGCGGAAAGGGGAGGCGATGGCCCTGAACGAGAAGCAGATCCTGGAGAAGGTCAACAGCCGGTTTGTGGTGCGTGTCCCGCTCTCCTGGGGGGCTGGGGAGCTGGGGGGTTGGGAGGGGCTGGTGCTGATGGCCAGGGCGGGTGTGCAGGTGAGCCTGGCGTACGCCTACGAGACGAAGGACGCGCTCTGCCTGGTGCTGACCATCATGAACGGCGGCGACCTCAAGTTCCACATCTACAACATGGGCAACCCCGGCTTCGAGGACGAGCGCGTGGTCTTCTATGCGGCGGAGATCTCCTGCGGGCTCCAGCACCTGCACCAGGAGGGCATCGTCTACCGGTGAGTGTGGTGTGGGCAGGGGGCTGGTGGGGTGGCTGGGCAGGACCGCTCTGTGCTGAGCTGTCCATCTGTTGCTGCAGGGACCTGAAGCCGGAGAACATCCTGCTGGATGATGATGGTGAGGAGGGAGCTGACTGGTCCAGGTGCTGCCTGGGCCCTTGGCTTTGGGGATGGGTCTCTGTGGGCTCCCAGGGGGGTCTCTGTCTGTGTGTTGGGGAGGATGCTCAGGGATGTGGGGTGGCCCTTCCCTGGGATGATGCCCTCAGCCTCCTCCCTGCCCCAGGCCACATCAGGATCTCTGACCTGGGGCTGGCTATCAAGATCCCCGAGGGCGAGACCATCCGTGGCCGTGTGGGCACAGTTGGCTACATGGGTGAGTGTGGGGGCTGCACCATCCTGGGGGTCCCTGTGCCGTGGCCGCCCTGGCCGCTGATGGGCTCGGGGCCGTGCCTCGCAGCCCCAGAGGTGATCAACAACGAGCGCTACACCTTCAGCCCCGACTGGTGGGGCCTGGGCTGCCTGGTGTACGAGATGATTGAGGGGCAGTCACCCTTCCGTGCCCGCAAGGAGCGGGTGAAGCGGGAGGAGGTGGAGAAGCGGGTGCAGGAAGAGCAAGAGCCGTACTCGGACAAATTCAGTGAGGATGCTCGGGCCATCTGCAAGATGGTGAGCTGGGGAGATGGGACCTACTGGTCCCCCCAGGGGCAGGGGTGGGCTCCGTCACCCTGCCGTGACCACCCCTCCACATCCTCAGCTCCTGGCCAAGGACCCCAAGCAGCGGCTAGGCTGTGGGGCCGATGGGGCGGCCGAGGTGAAGCGTCATCCCTTCTTCAGGACCATCAACTTCAAGCGCCTGGAGGCCGGCATCATGGCACCCTCCTTCGTGCCGGACGTAAGGGGCAGGGCAGGGCTGGGGTGGGCACCCACCAGGGTGGGGGTGAGCCCCACTCCCCCCCGACGGCTCCCTGGGTCCCGCAGCCCCGTGCCGTTTATTGCAAGGACGTGCTGGACATCGAGCAGTTCTCGACAGTGAAGGGCGTCAACCTGGACCAAACCGACAACGATTTCTATGCCAAGTTCGCCACTGGCAGCGTCTCCATCCCGTGGCAGAACGAGGTACCGGGGCACCGGGGGGCAGGGTCTTTCCCTTCTGCTGCACCCCCAGGGCTGCCCATGCCCACCTCCCCAGTGACCTGACCCCTCCAGATGATCGAGACAGAGTGCTTCAAGGACCTCAACATCTTTGGACCCGGCGGGACCCGCTCCCCTGACCTGGACTGGAGGCAGCTGCCGGAGCCCCCCAAGCGCACTCTTCTGCAGAGGCTCTTCCGACGCCACGTAAGAGATGGGGGGGTTATTTTTTCATCAAGTGGCTTGCCCTGGGGGTCTCCCAAGACCCCCCCGGCTCACTGCCTGCCATCTGTCTGTCTGTCCCTTGTAGCCAGCTGACTACACCATCAGCACCACCATCCACCCTCCCAGCCCAGCCGCCGTGAACTCACACCCTCCTGCGGCCAAGCCCTCTTGCCAAACCCCGGCCACGGCACCAGCACCCTCCTGACCCCCCTCTGGCCAGCCCGGGGGCAGCCCCCAGCCCCCCGATGCCCTCCTGGGGTTATCTGGGAGCGGGGTCACTGGGGATGCTCGCGGAGCAGAGCCGGGACGCGGGCGCAGATGGGCGCAGGATGCTGTGCATGGGCCGGGGCTGACAGAGGGGTAACGGGACCCGACCCCAACCCTGGCAGTTCCCCAGCCCCCTTTTCCCCCAGCCCTATGGTGCATCCAGTCTGGTCCTGGGGGCTCCCGGTGAGGGACCCACGCCCCCCCCCAGCTGCTGCCAGAGCAAGGGGCCAGGGCAGGGACCTATTTTTGCTGCGTTTGAGCCCATTATCTTATCGCCAGCTCAGTGCGTGACCTCTGCGGGTGCAGGAGGGGGGGCTGCGGATTTATCTGCACTCTCCAAATAGAAACAAAGGCAGCCTTGGCATTGGGGGGACACCCCCAGCTCCCCCCAGCCGTGCTTCAGCAGGAGGCATGGGCTCACCCTGGCAGAACCCCCCACCCTGGAGGAAACAGCCTCTGCAGCGTGAACTGGGCTCAGAGAAGGGAATTTTCCAGAAGGAGGCTGGGGCTGGGGGAGGACCTGGGGTTGGGGGATTCCCTCCATCCCTAGAGGACAGCTCAGGGTGGTCTTGGGGTGTCCCCTGTCTTTCCCCAGGGCTGGAGGGGGGCACAAGGGCACAGTGGCCATGGGGTGGGTGTGCAAGGGGCAGCACACGGGGTGGGGGGGGGCGTGCTGTGGGGGAGTGGGTGCTGTGGGTGCCCAGGGCCCCCCACCCCGTGCCTTTGGGCCCCAGTGAATCTCTGCCTCCAGCGCCTTTGGTTTACATTCGATCTGGTTTTGTACACTTGTAAAGAGCTGTAAATATTTGTACGTTTTGCGCCGGGATGTAAATTTTTAAGCTAAAAGCTGCAAAAGGAGCCATGTGGTGACTTTGTGTGGAGATGGGGGGCGTTGCCTGAGGGGTCAGGGGACCGGGGGGGCTTTCTCAGCCGTTTTACCTCCCCCAGTGTTTTCTCCCTCCTCCTGCCCCCACGGGACATGGGTGGGAGGGTGCTGGGTGCCCATCCCGCAGCGGGGCAGTGCCGTCTTCCCAGGCGGGTGTGCAGGATGCAGCCACGTGCTCCCCTTGTCCCCAGCACCCCCAGCTCAGCAGGACCTGGCTTTGTATCACCAGCCGAGGGGCCGGGTGGGTCCAAGCTGTGGCCGGGGCCTCATCCTGCCCCAGACAGGGGAGGGTTCTGGAGCACGTGTGGGCTCCTGCCTGCCCCAGTGGAGAGGAGCCTTCCTGGTGCTTGAGGTAGGTGCTGGGACCCAAATCCTGTCCCTGATGGCTGTGGTGCAGCTCCTGCTCCCCGTTGCTGTTCCCGCTGCCATGGGATCGCTGCCACCCCTTCCCTCACAGGCTTGGCGGGCGCAGGGGGTGGCCCAGCGGCACGGTGACAGCGTGGGACCCCTGATGGGTGTCTGGAGGAGATGCTGAGGTGATGTCAGGAGCTGGTGAGGGTCCTGGGGGTTCTGGGTGCCCTTTCAGCACAGCTTCCCAGCAAGCTCAGTCTCTGAGTGACTCCCCGGAGCGTGTGGCACAGCGTGGGTGTCCCCGTGTCCCCTTCCAAGGGCCACAGAGGGGCTTGTGTCCCCCCAGCCCGGAGCCGCAGGAGCAGCTTTGCCCAAACTGTTTTGGCTCTTCTCACAAACAACAGCGCGTCCTTGTGCCGAGGCCTCGCGCCCGGGAGCAGCTCCCTCTGGGATAACAGCAGATCCAGCTGGTTCACAGCTGGGGGGTCTCTGCCACCCTGTCCCCAGTGCGGATCCCGGGGCAGGGGCGTTGGGGGGACCACACCGTGCCCAGGGTCTCACCCGCTCTCCCTGGGTGCCGTGGACCCATCGGTGCTCAACGTGTGTTTGGCACAAGCTCCAGGCTGCGCGGCCGGGAGTTCCCAGCAGCGGCTCAGGGGTTTCAAACCCTCTCAGTTCCCCCCCAGCCATGTGCAGGTTGGGGAGCAGCAGGATGAGGCCCGGACTGGGGGAGAGCAGTGGCAGGGACCCGGCAATCACGCCGGCTGCAGCAGGGATTCCCCAGTAAACATCTGGGAAGGGAATGGTGCAGCTTTGGCCATCCTCCTGGTGCCACCAGCACCTCTGTCTAGTTGTGTGTCACTGACACGAGGTGTCTCTTGCGTGGGATGGAGCAGAGGAGGCATCCTGGGGAGCACCACGGCCGTTCCCGGATGGCAGGTAGGATCTGAGTCGTCTCCCGGGGGCTTGGTGGGTGGGCTGGGGGAGGTGAGGGGCTCCCCGGGACCAGGCTGCCTGTGCAGCAAGCGGCTGACCTCCTCCTTGGCCAAGCTGTTGCAACAGCAGGGAGGAAGGTCAGGTTCCCCACAGGAGGGTGCAGGGGCTGACGTCAAAGGAAGCAGCTGGTGACTCACGGGTTCTTGGGAGCGCTGCTCTCCGGGGCTGTAACTCATCCCAGAAATGTCATTTCATCCTTGAGTGTTATCACTGCCCCGCCGCTGCCCACCGCTCCCAGCCCGTGCAGATAAACCGGCCTCTGGGGGAGGTACAGGGGCTGCCCCTGGCGCCCAGCCCCATATACCTGACACTCGGCTTTATTTGGGCTGAAAAAGCGGCTGTGTTAGCGCGGGGCCCTGCGGGGTGAAAGGGAGGGCCCTGTGCCATCCGAAACGATGTCCCTGTGATGTGCAAGAAGCACAAAGGGCTGACCTGGCAGTGCTGGGGCAATGGTTGGACTCGATCATCTGAAAATGCTCTTCATTGGCCAGGGAAGGCCAATGGCACCCTGGGGTGGATCAGAAGGGGGGTGCTTAAGAGGTGCAGAGAGGTTCTGCTCTGCCCTGGTCAGGCCACATCTGGAATGGTCTGTCCAGTTCTGGGCCCCTCAGTTCCAGAAGGACAGGGAACTGCTCCAAAGAGTCCA
>JANHGN010006646.1:0-24591 GCA_024605025.1 Megaceryle maxima | reverse complement strand
CTCCCACTAGAGCAGGTTGCTCAGAGCCCCATCCAGCCTGGTCTTAAAAATCTCCAAGGATGGGGCTTCCACCACCTATGTGGGCAACCTGTTCCAGTGTCTCACCACCCTCATGGTGAAGAACTTCTTCCTAATGTCTGACCTGAATCAATCTATCTCTAGCTTTAATCCATTCCCTATAGTCCTATCACTGCCCAACAGCCTAAAAAGTCCCTCCCCAGCTTTCCTGTAGGCCCCTTCACCCTGTGCCCAGGTGAAAAAACACTGTTATTGAGGAAGAAAGAACATCACCAGCTTCCTGTCTGAGCAGTCAGCTTCATTGTCTATTCCCTGTACTTCCATTAGCATCAGTTAAATTGCTCTTCTGTCAGAGTATTTTACACTGATCTGCTTCTTCATGCTATTCTATGCACTGGCTGTAATAGGAATACATTGGTTTATATTTCCTGTATTTCCATATAGTCTTTCCTTAATATTTTATTTGGGTTCTTTTTAGAAAGCTTACTCATTTGTACTTCAGGGCTTTGAACATACATGATACTGCGAATGGTATTTGGGTAATCTGAGTATTTGGGCATTTGAAGCATGCAAAATGCTTTAATACACTTTAATACCAAGGCAGAATTTAGTTTCAGTAGGAACTAGACAGGAAAGAAGAAATATTTGGAATTCATAGGATGGCCATAGTCTAGCAATAAAACACCTAAGCAGCAGACAGGAACACAGATTAGGCTTTGTCAGTGGTGCATATGGCCTAAACCCAAAGTCAGTTAGTCATAATAGCATATAGACATCTTCCAGATATTGTTACAAGGGAGAACAGTCTATAAACACTGTTCAAAAACATCAATCTTTTGCCTTCAGAACTGCTTATTAACTGAGCTGAGAAATACATCAAATATGCTAATAATGTAGTAACCAGCAGCTAAGGAAAAAAATAAACCACCAAATGTTCATTTACATTAGGATCACAGCGACAACAGCATACTGATAATTTAACCCTCTCTGCTCTGGATAACAACCTCAATGTGACATTAAGCACAGACTGTATAGAGAATACTATAATAGAATGACCTCATTGTCAGTTTTAAACAATTAATGATATTGAGATAATTCAAAAGGACAGGTGGAAGCCTGTTTGCTTCATCAAAGACTACTTAATAATCAGTTTTATGCACTGAGATAATGAGACATGTTAGCCCCAGAGTTGAGGGGGAGGGTCAATGAAATATCTCAAACCCTCTTAAAGTGTAAGGTCAGAGAGAACACATGGCTTTCCTTGCTTACAAGGAGGAATGTCACACCGAAGCAAATAATTAAAAAACAAAAACAAAACAAGAGAAGAGAAGAGAAAGCAATAATTGCCATGCATGTAAATAAAGGAGATGAAATTAGACTTTCTTCAATCTGCACTTGACATTTTGGAAAAGTTTGGTGGTCATTCATGTACAAATCCTGGGGTATCTTGATTTGTACCATGTTTGACAGCACATACTATAAACTGCTCTCTTCTATATATTCTTTCATTCACCTTGTGAGTTATGCATGTGTAATTTCAGAATCTTTATTATCATCAGGTACAGCTGCTCATTATAACAAGATTATTGTTTTGAGATATATACTGCATTTGTGTTGAAGAAATAGGTTAACCCTATCTGTACATGAAGGCATACAAATATATAGTTCTATGAAGAGGCTGTGCACAAAGTATTTCTGTAGAAATACAGAAATACTGGGGCTCTATGGCCCCAGAACTTTATAACTTTTTGATTTATTTTCTATCCAGGATCATACCCTAAACCCCTCAGCCCTCCTTTCACAAACTTCATGTTTTTCTTTTCTGCATAAGAAAATGTGAATGCCTCACTACTAATATACATGTACCTGTTAGTGCTGGGTGGATAATAAGAGAGGGACATGTGCAGATTTGAAATCACTGTAGCCTCAAGTTTTCATAGGATTATTTTAAAAGAATCAATTATTTATATAGAAACAACATTGCTAAAGCATCAAAATGTCAGACATTTCTGAACAGAAAACTGTTCTTCCCATCTATTAATCTATTTTTTAATGTATTTTAAATTACAATTTAAATCATTTTACAGGAAACTATGTATAATATGCAGTATGCAGTGCTCTGCAGTATGGGCAAGGTGTTTGCTACTTTCACGTTTTCATTTGTATTGTAGGCATTTATCCACACTTATTACTTTATATCAATGAGGTTTACTTTACTGGTATAGATGTAGTAGTCATCCAAAACCAAACCCATAGCCCACTGCCCTCTGGGGTACCCAGCTAAATAAACTTAGAGTAGACCAAATTAAACTGTAGAGATAATTTTCTTTTTAAAATGAAACCATACAGCACATAATATATATCTGTTTTGCAGTTTGGATTAAATATACTGAAGTCTTTTTAAAAGCTGCAGTCCAACATAATATGGGTGCTTTAGTGCTAAGACAGGTGATTATATCCCTTGCTAAAGATGAAAAAGATTATTTTATCTACTTAAATGCCTTAATGTAATGATGAACATTTTACAAAACATCATTAGCTAGCATGGAAATCTTCCTGACAATTCTGGGAAAAACATGAATGTTATTACCACCATTTTGGAGAAAAATGCAGGGGGACAGACATTGTCCAAGCTTACATAATGCATCAACAACAGTGCAATGTCCTGACTCAGCTCATCTCATCTCACCTCTTGTAAGATGTTATGGGGCTTGCCATGGACTCAGTCTTTACATTCAGGTTCATTATACCAGGCCAATGCAGTAAATAAATGGGCTTCCACAGAAGGTTAATGGGAAAGAAGCATTTCCAAAGAAAACCACTAGATTCTGAAGAGGAGTGAGCTGAACATGAGACTGGAGATAAAGAAAGTGATACTCCCGAATTATTGACATATTGCAGTGTGAAACTGTATCCTCCAGGGTATTTGGAGCTTACTTGAATTTTGAATCTGCCCCACTGCTCTAAATTATGACAGATCATTATGGAGTCCATATCTGCCTTCCCCTCACGTATTCACCAACCAAGCAAGATGCTACAATGTGGCAGAGCTCCAGAACATTGACATCTTTTTTTGGCAAATAATTAGTTTCAAAGTATTTTCTCAAATACATGTAGGATCTAGTCAATGAAAATATGAGTTTGCCACTTATTCAAACCATCTGTCTTTATTTTTTTAAATTATAATTGTGCAATATGTCCATTTTCCAACTTTATTATTTCATTTTTTTATGAAGATTATGTTTAAGCAGGTTAAAATTTTATCTATAATTAAAATATGTATACATGGTTTGGTTAAAGGTATTCTATCCAAGCTAACATACAAAACCTGTTTTTCTAACAAAGGAAAAACCCCACTGCAGTGCATAAAAGGCATTCCTTACAAACTCTAGTGCAGCAGTAAGTCAGATTTAAGATCCTGACTGTATCATGGCATTGAAAGAAGTTCATTAAAATGTGTTAGAATGGAAAGATCTTCACATTCAATAACTGATTTATATTAAAATCTCATTAAAATATACCATGGGGACAATGAAAGGTGTTGATACACTTAGTAAGTGGCAGAGGTCATATCTACTATATTCTGCTAATTAACATATGTATTTTATAGTAAATGTTAATAATTTACTGCTTTTTAAAGGAAAACGTAATTTTCAAAAAGCATAAAATGACAATCCCTTTGACTGCCAGCAAAAAAGTATCTTGCATGACAAATCATTTATCATTCATATGATCTTTGCTTCCTGAATGCGAGACTAACTGACTTTTGAATGTGAGCTGGTGATTTCTGAATGCAAGGCTAAGTGTTCAGTTTATGGTACAGCTGGGCCATTCTTACCATGCTGCAAAAAAAAAAATCAGTTTAAAGACTTCTTTTCAGACATCAAAAAATGAAAATGGAATAATTATTTTTCTTCTCTAAGCTAAGACAGATATGGCAAGCATACTCTTTGAGTCAAGGTTTTTACTGAATATGTTACCATTATTTTTTCATCAATAAAATATTAAGTATTTAGCAATAAATTGAAAAACTTAGCATTTCTTTTTGCAAAGGTCCACCTTGTGCTTTCTGGACAACAATGGGTAAGTTGCAATGCTAAGTAGGTCAAAAATCTCAGCAAGAACAGACAAATAGGAAAAGTACAGCAATAAAAGAATCAGTATAGACTTGTTGTAGTATCTGTTTAACGACAGAACCTGTCAACAAGCTATGAAAAGTATGTTTTCTGTAAAAAACTGCTGATTCATAGAAATATGTGTTTTTTGAATAGCATATCAAATTCAACAGTGCATTTTTTCTGCAATTATTGAATTATTTAATTCTGATAAGGTCAAATGCAAAACATTTAATTCTAGCTTTACCATTTCAACTTTTGCATTAGTAGTCAAGACAGGTAGAAATGACCTGGTTTTAACATAATGAAAATAAAACATTTACTCCATAAAAATGAAGGGCTGTGGAAAGGGCTTCTTTCAATTTCAGGAAAAACAATAGATACTTTAACTTTCTCAAACTGTTATGATTTTTAAAATTGCAGGAATTCTGTTTTAAAAGTAGCTTATCACTTGATTAGGGGACTCACTGCATGATAATGCAATGACCCATAGACCATAAAGAGAAGATTCAGATGACCAAAGAAGAAGAAACCTACTGCTCAGCGTCACCACACTCTGCAGATGCTTACAACACTGTAGGATCATCCTTGGTCAACTCATGACCTTCTTTGGCACCTATGCTTGGTTGGTGGGCATGCTGAGGTGTGCCTACAGTGACATGTCATGATATTTTGTAGATTAGGGCTTGGGGCTGTCCTCCATCAACCACTGAGAGCACCCAGCAAGGTAGGAGCACAGATGATACCAGAGAGCACCTGTCCAGATGAGGAGGAGAGTTAGTGCATCTAACTAACTAACCTAGTTAAGATTTGCAGTAGTCACTTCTGTAAACTTCAGGTGCTCTGTAAATAACTTTCTTATCTTCATAGGCAGAATTCTGGGTTTATGTTCCTTATGAACCAAGAAAGTAGTACTTTTAAAACACATCAGAAGCCCTCAGATACCAATATTATCTGCCAAGTTGGTTGAAGATGAAGTACTTTTTAAAAACTAAGAATCCAGATTTGAGAAGAACAAGGATGGAAATGTGAGGAATAACAGATCCATTGATACACAGAAGCGCTGCTTGCTCCCTTGCTGACTCAGCAAGTGGTACGTACTTGCCTCTGCCTCTCAGGCCTCTCAGGGCACTTTGTTGAGGTGACCACAGGGAGTAAAGTTTCCTCTAAGTGCTACATAGAGAAAGCACAGGAAGGGGCTGTTTTTTGTTTGTTTTTTTTTTTTTTTTTTTTTTGTACTTTGTTAGAGTTTATGAGCCTTGTTGGGCTCTTCAGGTAACTTCTATATTTTTTATCATTCATTAATGTACTATATGTACCTTCAGGTGACAAAAAGCATCTTTCCTGTGAATGACAAAAGAACATATTGTTTTATACAGTTTTTTCCCTGCTGTAAAAGCTAGTGTGAAGTTTCAGGAAAAGAGAGAATCAGAGAGATTATTTTGCAGTTCTGTTTATCAGAAAGCAATATGAGTTTGCATGTATATGTGGAATGAGTTGGTGGACATGAATCATTAAGTTTCATACATGTATACAGATGCATGGACAAACACACTCACATGAACCACTAATAACTAATCAAATCATCAAATAAACAGAAGGATGGAACAAAGCTTCAAAAACACAAACTTCAAATCGCCTGAGAGGCTTGGGATTTTCAGAAGTGTCCCTGAAAAGATGGGATTTAAAGTTACTATGGGTCCTACAAAAGAGCACAAAGGGGAAAAAAAAGAAGTCATCTCCTCCCTATGTGGGCATCACAGTCCTTTGTGAAGCCCTGTATGTAGGTCTGTAGCCCTTCTCTGGCATGTATGGGAGAAATGAGAGTGCACTAGCCTACAGCCAGGGTGTAGTAGGGGATCAGGCGCTTGAAAGCATTGTATTGTGCATGGCACGTATTCTACATGGCAGATTGTCATGCAAGTAAATGCTGACAGATTCACTTTATACTCCCTCCCAGTTTCTTCATTTCCCTCTAGAGTCTGAGCCAGATGTGCTGGCAGTGCTTATGGGAGAGAGGAGGCTGAGATGCTTCATGCTGATGCTGTCTGTGGGTTTGGGGCCTGCCTTTCCCATGAATCTTAATAAAGGCTCCAGAAAGCTTCATTTCCAGGCATTTGACAGGCTAGTGCCAGTCCAGAAGCAACAGGGGAGCACGCTGTGCATACTTGCATACAGCAGCCCTGCTGGTTTTTCACTATTAATTGTCCTCTCATATGCCTTCATATTCTACAGGGAAAAAAGAATATCTCTGTGCTGAGAAGAGACACTTTGAACAAAGTGGAGCCAGCACTGTTCTCCTTTGCAAAGACTTGCTCCTTCAGGGTGTATACTTTAAGAAAAGAGGCATAACATGGAATCTGATGTGTTTAAATTACCTGGCAAGCACCAGGATATTCTGCTTTTACTGATTACTGTTCTGTCACCATCATCCATTTCGTGTTTCAGTGATGATGAATGCATGATGTTTATGCTGAGAAGGAAACGTTATTCTACTCCACATGTTGGTCACTTGGTGCATGATTGTTCCCTCACACTTCAAGAGGTCACTGGCATTGCACTGGTGTTGAGAAAATGGGAGTGAAAGTATCTTCTTGCCTGCTCCTCTCTCATACACTTCATTGACTCATCAGCTCTGGTTGCATTCACTGCAGCTAGCTGCAGAGTGATTTGCAGGAGATATTGCTTCTGAAATTGCTGACTTAGCAAGCCTCAGAAAGAAGGCCAGAACAGAAGGCATTTATGCTGATGAATGGTCATAGAGGTACCTTAAATACTACTGAAAAAAAACCCCAAACCAAGCCAAGCCAAACAAACAAACAAACAAAAAACAAACCAAAACAAAACAAAAACCAACCAAAAACCCCCAACCAACCAAACAAAAAAAAACCCAAAAAGCCAACCAACCAACCAAAACCAAACCAAAACAAAAATCCCACCCCAAACCCACAAACAAACAAAAAACAAAGAAAACCCCCCAAAACAGTGAAAACAAGCAGAGAAGTGCTGTACTGGAACTTGTCTCTGCTTCTTTCCTGGGGGTGCATTGACCTAAGTATTGGGAATCTGGGATTTCTAGTGCTTTTTTGAGAAACACAAGAATTGTAGGCTTTGAAATTGCAAAATTACTCACAGTTTCTAGCTAGGAGCATGATCTTCCTTTCTGTTGTGGTCTACAGGAAAAGGGGTAGTCCTGGAGCATTTATTGTGAGGAGAGCTGTGATTCCTGGAAACTGTTTCCTTTTACTGTTCTCATTAGAATAAGGCTAGTTACATATATTAGAGATTGGAAAGAAGTATAGAAAAATTATTTCCATAGCTAAACCAATATGTAGATTATGAAATTTGAAAAAATAATTCTGTCTAAAAAATCTGTCTAAAACTCCTTAGGAGGCATTTGGGTGTGTGTACCATGTCCAGGACAGCACAATACAAAATTACCTCTAAATGAACAAGACTGATGCTGGAAACAAGATGATTAGTTTGGGAACTGAGTCCTCTAAAAAAGTAGCTATTGGTGATAATTTAAGAAAACATTGGAAATAAAACTATATAAGGCCAAATGCTTTAAAATAGTGTTATCGATTTCATCATCGCAAATCTATGAGCTGGCCACTCAAAAATAAAGTGTGTTTTCGTTAGGTGATCTTTTGTGATAAGGATGTCAGTGGATGATAAATTGAGGCTGGTGGTATTTACTTAGTGACCTTGCCAAACAGTGATCTCGTCCTCACTGTCTTTAGATGGCTGGACCACACAGAACACAGTATGCACATTTAGGTTTTACAGTCAGTAAATAGTGCAGAGTTCCCACATGGTTACCTCCTGCCATCTTGTCTGTGTTGAGGGTAGAAGTCACCAGACAAGACCTGCATGTGCTGAACATGCAGGGGGACTGGAAAACAGCAGCAGACATTTTGGGAGCCAGGTTGAAGGTGCAGTTTTGTACCTGGTGTCACTGGAGACTACAGACTTCCCCAAACAAATCACCATGTGTTCTATCTGTGAAACCAGGAGGGTATGCAAAGATGTGAAATTTTTCTATCAGCTTGAATTATGACATTAGGGGGGAAAAGTCTACTATGGCCCTGATGATATGATGAAAATGTCTTTCTCTAAATAACTGAGGCTTTATATTATTTCATGGATGCAGAGCAGGCAAGTGCAGAGCTGAACTTTCGTAAGAGACTACCAGGAAGTCCACAGATACTGTAAATTTTAGTCAGGACTAATTGAATGTATTACAAATAGGAAGTGACAAGGATGAAATATCTATCTGCTCATCACCCTGACCTGGCCTATATGGGAGAATCAGAGAGAGAAACTGGAATGGAAACTATTTAAAATTTCTCCCTTACTAATTTGGGAATATTTTTGTTGAAATCATGGGCTTTTACCATTACAGAAACTTAAGAACTGCCATATCAGAATAGAAGCAGTGTCCATTAAGTCTTTCTTCTGATTTACATATCCTGTAGACCAAGCTTTAAGATCATATAGAAATACAAGAATTGACATTCTGAATAAAACTCTGTGCCATCTAGTCCAGTGTCACACACTTCAGAAGATGAGAAAATAATGTGCCATTGGGCAGCTGTGACAGAGTATGTGCACAGAGATTAATTCCAGCTTCTTGCTTTGTTTCCCAGGGTCTTTCAGGTGCCTGTGGTGAACTAAAGTTAGAAAGATTTCTAAAGCCCTCTAGGCACAAGCAGATTTCTTAATCCTGGCCCTATTTTTGTGTATTCTAATAAATATATGATTTAACTAGGGAAACATTTGTATGGGTGTTTGCTGGCTGTAATGGACTCAGGCCAAGATGGAGAGCTTCTTGAGATGGCTTGGTGTACCTATAGCCTTGTCTTAAAGGTGAGCACTCTAAAACATTACCAATTGAGAAACAATTGAAAAATACGTAAATATTTAAATCCACTTGAGAAAGACAAAATAATGTCTTGTAAAGAAGCTTGCTTGTGCTCTGTGGTCCCTGCAGAATGGCTTCCTTGACTAAGCAGCTCTCAAAGTTGTTCTGGGTTGAAACAAACTCCACACAGCCTCCTCTGCACCCCTAGGAGAGTCTCTCTGTCAATCGTCACTGAGGTCTGACTGTGCATGTCTGCTTTTGGTTCTCCTGGGGTGTGCAGCTTGGTAAAACAGCCAGGTCTATCTGTTAAATGCCTCTCCTTGTCCCCTCTATTTCCCTCTGTTTTGTACTTACCACAACCCTATAGTAAATTGACCCAGGAAGCCATACCAGCAGAAAATGATCCAACAAGAAAAAGTTGGTCTATTCATCAGATTTAGCTAACTGAACCAGTCCACTGAAGGTCAGATGGCTGCCAATATCATCTCAAGTAACATCTAGAGTGGTGGTGAAGTGGGGATTGGTAAATTATCATCTCTATTGCAAAACTACAGCTTCCAGAAGTAGTTGGAGGCTGGCTGACCACTGTCTGTCCTTCCTGGCTTTCATAGCTTCCCTCCCACCCCAGATGTTCATCTGTTCTTGAGGAAAAGTGTGGCCTCCCCAGAACCCTGGGGTGCTCAGCCTTCCCTGAGAAGAGCATCCAGGATGTGCCAAAACAGCAGCCCTTCTCTTGGTTCCTATGTGGTCAGTGAACTGTGCACAAATAAAACAAATGTACATCCATCGCACAGGCCTGTCTCTGCTATGCTGTAACCTCTTCCTTGCAGTCATCATCTTGTTTGACATTACAGTCAGCATGAAGCATTAAAGCACTATGATTATATGGATGCTACACCAGAAATCACAACAATGTAGTGTAATTTGCAGTCAGCTCTAGCTACGGTGTGTACATTCAGTGTGTCTATTCTTCCCCGTCTTTGTTTTTGAATGTTTAGCCACAATACTTAGTGATTAATAAAAATTTCTGCTAAAAAGGAGAAATATAAGAAAAAATCATCATTAATTCTCCTCAGTCTATAATTCTTACTCCAATGAATTACTATTATACTGCAGACAGCAGTAATAGCAAGTAAATGATTTAGTATTATTGTAATGCTGATGATTATTGTTCGTTTCTCTTCACCAAAACAAAGAAAACAAAAAAAATGCCCACTGTCTTCAAACCTGCCTCATATTGTATCCCCTGGGCTTCATTCCCAACCTGCAGCTGCCTGACATCAGCATGGGCCATTGATTTTCATGAGGAAACACTCAATTTGCACCGGTGTCCACGACTGAAAAACCCAGGTCCTGGCTTTTTACATGGTTCAGCATACTGTCTTGAAATCAGACAAAATTAGCCAGAATTTGTGAATTGGTTATTCTTTGCCTGCTGAAACGAGGCAATGTCTGCAAGCGCTGCTTTGAGAATCTGTTCTTTTTGTCTGAGAACAGATGTCTGGGAGGGATTTTGGCAGGACCCACTCTGTCAAACAGTCCGTCTTTGACAGTTACTTGCTTGAGGGATGGCTGAAATGCAAAGCATTTCTGATCAGAATATCATATTCATCTGGAAGTTAATTACTGTGTCTGCCTTGGTATAAATAATTAATTATGCAAAACCCACACAGCTGTGGCTGGACAGAGTTAAGTGACTTGCTGTCAATGTCTCACGGTTCTAGAACGGATTAAGGGATTTAGAAAATAAGCTGTTTAACTCTTGGGCCATGCTATTTGGTAGCCCCTTCCTGATCAGATGAGAAAATGATTACCACTGAGTATGCTTTTTTACAAAAGGACATTTCCCAATTTAGCCTGTTTGGGCCGCAATAATAATGTTTTGTCAGTGCTGTGTCTGTGTCAAGCTAAGAAGCCAAATACATTGATTATTTTAGGGGAATAGATTTGCAAATCCTCTTTGACTGAAGAGTAATGCTCAGAGCAATCAACAGCCAAAGCAACGTTTGCATCTGAGTGTGTGTGTGCATGAGAGTGAGTGAAGAGTGAAGGCACATGGGTGCAATAATCAACCTGTCTCATTTTATAGCTGACAAAGGTAAAAAGAAGGCCAAGTTTACAGAAATTATGAATATTGTTGACAGCAGCAGTCCAGTATCTGATCATATGAACAATGACCAGGCTCATGGGTTCACTCGTCAAATAAACATCACTTCTGGAAGGCAAGGGTAGAGAAAAGTGTCTTGCTATGCACCCCTGTTGTCTCCAGTAGATGATGGATTTTAAATGTACAAATAGAAACATCAGCCCAGACTCATTTGTGATAAGTGGTTTTCTATATGTAACTCTGATTTGACAAAACATTTTTGCCTGCAGCACTAGTAAATGAAACGTAAAAAGAAAAGCTTGGTAAATGTGTCAAATACCTTGGTGTAGGCAAACACTGATGAGATTACTGCAGTAAAATAAACTGCTACAACCCAGAGGACATATTTTGCCCTACCTACAAAGGATCAAATCACACTACAATTCATCAGGATGAGTATAGATCTCAACACATATTTTATTCTTTCCTTTAAGTAATGCAAAGCTGTGTAAGCATCTATCTACTTAAATCAGCAGAGAGAGAAAAAAAAAAAAAAAGTCTCTGAATGCACTAGATGTGAAAAATACTTGTCTGTGAGTCTTTCCAGGGTTCTGGATTTCATTCCTCTGCACTGAGCTTTGATCTCCTTATTTTCTAAATGTATTATTAAAATGAATTGAGTTTTATATAGAATTTTCATTTTCCAAGGATCTCAAAATACATTACAAAGTGGTGAATAGTAGAGCTGAGAGTGTAAGCAAGTGTAGAAGCAATTATATACTTCACTGGAATTCATGTATAACCTTGGAAGTTGTAACGTGCAAAGTAAAAAGTAGTAGGAAAATGTCTTATCCTTTAAACTGTTACAGACCTCCTACCTACCACCTGGAAGGGTATTGTAGACAGGCATGGCAGGACATTGGCTCAAATGTAGCAAAATGCTGTTGCTGGTCTGTCATTTTCCCTGCATGCTGGATGCAGCATAAGCACTGGATTCGAGTTTGTGTTCTTACCATAGAAATTCAGACTACAGCCTGCTCTGCACAAGGTTACTGTCAAACAAGTGACTTACTGAAGCCAGTGCAAGTTGACTCACTGATTTCAATGTAAGTATAAGTGGCTATCAATAAATAAGTCCTAGCATTGAACAGAAGTGGTTGTATGTACACTGTCTTTAAATTAAGAATTCAAATACAAGTGTTCAAATTCAAATACAGGTTGTGATAAAACTCAGAGGAGGCATGTGACCTCTGCCAAAGGTTGTAAGCCTGAAGAAAAAGTGCCAGCTTTGCTTTAATGATGAAAAAATTGACACCTTAAAAACACGTATTTTTTTACATTGAAGAACTCCCTTTCTGATCAAACCTGATGTGTCTGCATGCTGTCATTTCTGACAATGATAACACCTGAAATCGCTGGAAGCATTGTTCAACAGTCATCTTCTAATTTTAAATGTCATTGGAAATTGCTAGTAAGGGGAACAGAAAACAAGAAAGAAAACCTGAAGTTTGAGGATCCCAAAATACAGTCATGAAAAGATTCTTCTCATTTCAAAAGTATGATGCCTAAATTCTTTTAGGGAATGAAAAAAATAAGAAGGGGATAACTGGAAGGAATAATTTGTTTATCTGCCAAAACATATGCAGAAGCCTTGGCTTCAGTTTGGCACTGGTGCCAGCATTGCTAAAAAGGTTCTAAGTGCAAGTTTATCTTGGAAAACTTTTTTTTTTTTTTTTCCTCCATAGTTTTCTTGGATCCTAGTAACCTGGTTGTTGTATTTGGTCTGGCTGAGATGGAATTAATTTCCCCCATATTATATTGCATAACATATAACATCTGCTCAGGAATAAAAGCTAAGAGAAAGGAGGAGAAGAGGGTCATTCGTTATTACAACGCTTGACTTCTGTGGCAACTGCTACACATACTGGAGTCCTGCTTTCTGGGAAGTGCTGGATGTCACCTGCTGATGGAAAATAGGGAATAAATATTTTTTGTTCCTCTGCTTCCACATGCAACCTTTACTTCTGATTCATTAAACTGTCTTTATCTTGACCCATTACTATTTTTTCATCTTATTTTCTTCCCACTTGGCCAGCCGAGGAGAGGAGTGGTAGAGTGGCTTGGTGGGTGCCTAGTGTCCAGCCAAGGTCAAACCACCACAGTCCTTTTCTGCATCCAATGTGGGGTATGAGGACTTTGAGATAAGAGTAGTAATTGGGAGAGGTAAAGGGCAATATATGGACTGAACACAGGTAGAGTGAAAAGTGGAATGATCATGGGAAATTTCTGTTGTAATTATGGTGAGGGGATGAGGACTGGATTCTGTGAAGGTCGTCCACATTCATTCCATGTTGTAATGGTGTTATTCTGATTTTTGTGTAAGGAATTATGTTTTGTTGATGTGAGTCAAGTGTGGGAAGATTGTGAAGATTGTGCAATGAACGTGTATTGTCATGATAATTCTTAAATATGTGATCCACAGAGGCAAGGGGTGGAATGTATTTGGTTTGCCTGGCAAGGTTTTCACAGTGGGAGAGCTACAGGTGTGGCTTCTGTGAAAAGCTGCTAGAAGCTTCCCCCATGTCTGATAGAGCCAATGCCAGCTGTCTCCAAGACAGACCTGCTGCTGGCCAAGACTAAGCCCATCAGCGACAGTGGTAGTGCCTCAGTGATAACATGTTTAAGGGGAAAAAACACTGAACAGTAGCAGCCAAAGAGAGGAGTGAGAATATATAGGAGAAACAACACTGCAGACACCAAGGTGAGTGAAGAAAGAGAGAGGAGGTGTTTTGAGTGCATTGGAGCAGAGATTCCCCTGTAGTCCATAGTGAGACAGGCTGTCCCACTGCAGCCCATGGAGGTTAACAGTGGAGCAGATATCCACATGCAGCCTGTGGAGGATCCCATGTTGGAGCAGGTAGATGCCTGAAGGAGGGTGTGATCTCATGGGAACCTTGTGCTGGAACAGGCTCCTGGCTGTAAACCCATGGAGAAAGGAGCCCATGGTGAAGCAGGTTTGCTGGTAGGACTTGTGACCCTGTTGGGACCCATGCTGGTGCAGTCTGTACCTGAAGGACTACATCCTGTGAAAGGGACCCACACTGGAGCAGTTCATAAAGAACTGTAGGCTTTGGAAGGACTCATATTGGAGAAATTTGTGGAGGACTTCCTCCCATGGGAGGGACCCCACCTTGAAGCAGGGGAAGAGTAAGGACTCCTCCTCTTAAGGAGGAAGAAATGGCAGAGACAATGTGTGATGAACTGACAGCAACCCCTATTCCCTGTCCCCCAGTGCTACTGGTCAGGAGGAGGTAGAGAATTCAGGAGTGAAGTTAAGCCCAGGAATAAAGGAAGGGTGGAGTGGAGGTTTTTTAAGGTTTGGCTTTTATTTTCTCATTGTCCTACTCTGATTTGATTGTAATAAATTAAACTAATTTTCTCAAGTCAAGTCTGTTTTGTCTGTGATGGGAGTTGGAAAGTGTTCTGTCTTTATGTTGACCCACAAGCCTTTTGTTATATTTACTGTCCCTTGTCCAGTTGAGGACAGAGGATGATAAAACAGCTTTGGTGGGCACCTGGCATCCAGACAGGTTCAACCCACCACACTGTCACTTTTTGACATTTTCATATTCTAGGCATATTCAACTAAGTTTTGACACCCCACACCATGGTACATTAGCAGGACTTTCAGCTTTGCTGGCATCACTCATCCCATTCACCTTTTTCTCTTTCCTCCATTCAGTCTGTTCAAACCTTTCTTTGTAGTTGTGTTCATTTATCTTTCACCTATCTCTAGGCAGAGCTCCCTCACCATTCCTTCCCCTTGGGGCAGTATCTTAGCACAGCCTCCTTGACCTCTCATCCTCCTCCCTGGTTGAGTCCTTCCTCTTCTGCAGACCAGCCATGCATGCCTGGCACCATCCATCATCCCTGCACACTTAGAAATGCCAGACCTGCCATCTTTGATATCACTGCTTAAATTACACCATCCTAACACCCTCCTAAATAGATCTTACCCAGCGATATTCATAAGACTGTATAGAAATATATGAAGAAAGGGAGGTGTCCAGTACCATTATGTGTTTTCTTCTTTCTCACTTTATATCACTGTTGGAAGAAAACATGAAATGTATTTCTAAGTTAAACATATCTATCCATACATGCATATAGATATCTCTCGCTCTCTTGCATATATATATATATATGATTTTCTTTTTTTAGGCTTTCAGTACTCCCAGAAGGGCATTTCTGTAGTTGGTAACAGGACTCTTGCCTTTCAGTTAAAAAAATTAAAAAAAAAAAACCTAGAGCATTGGGAGCCTTAAGTTACTGATGAGTCAGCATTTCTGCTGTTTCCAACTTCAGCACTTAAATCTCACAGTAGACATCTTAGGTGTTTTGTGGAACTGAGTTCCAAGTTCAAGTTCCCCATTTATACATGATTTAAATAACAAGGTTGCAAGGCTAATTATTCTGACTTACTGAAATACTGTGACAATAACCACCCAGCCAAGTAAAAATGAACAGTACATAGGCGATTCATTTCTTACCTCCTGTCCAATTTTGGGTACAATTTTAGGAGTTTGTCAAGAGTAACATCCATTTTTAAAGCTACACACCATTTTACTCCTTTCTTTCTGCTGTGTGTTTAGGCCTAGAGGGGAAATTATTATCCGTGTCTGGGGATGAAGCTCACACAGTTGCATTGGGCACAGATACAAAGATTACTGAGGCAACAGACTTGTCTTACCACTTAGAGGGATCTCTGCTTGCTCATAATTGTATGAAAACACTGCTGGTTTGCTACAGGATTTGGGCTTAGCTGCTTTCTCTCTATATATTTTAATTCCTTACATGTTTCCTAGCACGGTCTCATGCCCTTTGGGACAAGAAAGTATAACAACTCACATTCAGTCCCCATGGGTCTCCTGCATTATGGTGTTCGTGTTCTTCCCTTAGGCTTTGACCTGTGGAAAACTTTAACACATCTACCTCTGAATCTAAGGGAAATGTTCTTAAATTTACAGACATCTGCTGTTGTAATGCATCAGATCAGTAGGGTCATTGAAATCATGTTGTTCATCCACTCAGGTACATGTATGCTAGAGACAAGTTTATTCCCTAAAGTTACGTGAGGGACGAGTCTGCCTTGATGTCCTTAAGAACAAGCCCTGGGAGATCCTTTTGGTCAGTCCCCCTCAACCTAGCATAGGACCTGCAGCTTGTGTGTAATAGTGTGGGCTCTCACTAACATCCACCTATTTCAGGAAGATTATCTTCTCCTTCCAGGACCTTCTGATAAAGTTATTTCATCATGTAATATGTTATTAGCTGAGAAGAAATGGTGTGCCTTCCCCATCATAAACCTCTGCTTGCACCTCCCAGCAGGAGCAAGGCAGATCACTGAGTCACTATTAACCAACAGCTGACAGCTAATTGATTTTACAGTTGTGTTCCAGTGCTTGCGAACTATAATTTAAAAGCTAATTTGCTTCATACTTTTAATGTCATATGCAGTTTTGTATCCTATCCTGCAAGGCCTGAGCTCATCACAGTCCATCATTTTTAATGCAGTTGGCCCCAAAACTGGACTTTTTGTAAATTTGTACTCTATAACACTGTTATCTCTTAACCCAAATGCAAGAAATAGCCCTCCAGCACCGGTTGTCTCATGGAGACATCAAGGGAGAGTTTTCAAAACTGAAGCCACTTTAGGGTAGTTTTAATGAGGCTGTGTTTGCTAAAGCATGACTGACAGAAATAATAAGTTAGCATTTATGAGGGAACCCTCAGAAATTGAGCTACAGCAGGCAAAAAGCCAGCAGAAATTGTTGTGCTGTTGAAATATCTCCTGAAATAGCTCTCCTAGCTCAGGCTAATGCAATTAAAGTTACTGATGTACATAATATGAAATCTGGGAGCTCTTCCTGTTAATAACCACTGTGTAACTGAGGTAATCCATTTCATTAATTTAATATACACTTTCATATCCCCTGATAATAGACATCTAATTAAAGTGATAGGTTTTCCATTCCAAAATGAAAGTTTGCAAAGGGCAGTTCTATAAAAACAGGACATTTTGCTTAATCACTGCTCAATGTCATTTTGGTTTACACTTTTTTTTTTTAAATACAGTATCAGTAGCAAAATTCAGAACAAATTGATATTTGTATTTGTCAAGTTTAACAGGAAGTTGCCCACTGAAGATGAATTTTCAATAAAACAATAAGTGATTGTAAGAGGTGTGACTAATGAAGCTAAAAATGCACATTGCAGTTGGAAATTGTCCTGGTGAATCCACGTTGGCTTTTCCTGGTCACATGCTTCAGCTTACTTGTGATAGGTCCCGGGAGGATTTGGTCCATAGCTTTCCCAGGGATTGAAGTGAAGCTAATGACACAGTACTTGAGGTGAGGCTGCACCAATGCTGAGTGTAGTGGGACAGTCACCTGTTTTGACCAGTTAGCTATACTGTGCTTAATGCACTCCAGGATACTGTTGATCTTTTTGGCTTCCAGGGCACATTGTTCACTCATATTGAGCTTACTATCATCCAAAATCCCCAGACCCCTTTCTGCAGGGCTGCACTCTAGTCTCTTGTCCCTGAATCTATATGCACATCAAGGATTACACTGCCCTAGGTACAGAATCTGGCATTTATTCTTGTTAAATTTGATACAGTTGGTGATTGTCCTGTTCTCTAATCTATCAAGATCTCTCTGTAAGTCCTCACTACCCCCGAGGGAATCAACAGCTCCTCCTTATTTATGATCATCAGATTTACTTAGTATGCACACAACTCCCATGTCCAAGTCATTGATAAAACCATTGGAAAGAATTGGCCCTAAAACTGAGCCCTGGGGAACACCACTGGCTGCCAGTCTGATGTTACTCCATTTACAATGACAATTTTAGTCCAGCCTTTCAGCCCATTGTCCACCCATCATACTGTGTACATGTCTAGTTGTATGTCCAGAAGGATAATGTGAGAGACAACATCAAAAGCTTTGTAAATTCATTCTCCTGATTCATCCTGATTTTTCTAGTGTTTTAACCTCAGCAAAATCAAAATTCAGTTAGGGTTCTTAGGACAACCTGCTACCTTTGCCAATTAGTGCATAGCAGAGTAAAAAATGTATGAGGTAGGAACTAGATCTGTATTCAGTCAGCTCATTAACTGATATCATTATCAAACTGATACAGGAATCATTAAAAATGTATTGGATGTAAATAGCTTTCAATCTCTATTCAGTTGGCTGGATTTACACCAGTAGTGCTAATATATATTCTAAGCCATCTGTTTCCTTAATGAATACTAGTAACTGTATGCACAATTCTTACTTTTATGAACATAAATTTGGCATAATAATTAAGGACATGTAAAGAATAGAAAAACAAAAGCATAGAAATTAAAGGTTAAGGTACCTAGATATGAAAATTCATTTGTTATCTCTTAGAGGTATAGTTGTTGTCAACAGGAAAGCCCTCCTGACTCATAAATTACTTGTTACAAGCCTACCTTGGCTCCAGGAGAGGCTAATCTTGCAGTATGGTTCACTTGAAAGCAGAAGAGTCTAAAACACTATTTGCTTCAGCCAGACCCTTAAAAATCTGCCAGCCATTGCTGCTATGATCTGAGATGGGATATGTGAAGTTAGGGATCAGGTTCAAAAAGGGAGAAGAGAATTGACCTTCCTACGGTAGTAGTTCTTTGCCGGGGTCTTTGCCAGCAGCAGGAAGAACAAACCTTCTCACCCATCTTCTGCTCATCTCCACCTCTCCTTCCCAGGGCTTCTCTTGGCTGGGAGTCCCACTCACAAGAAAGCAAACTCCTGTTTGATCTAAACCACTAATAAGGACCAACCTTTTTCCAGGTCTCCTTCCCTATATTTACACTGGTCTAAAGACACATTTCCTCCTCTTTATTACCACTCTTTACAAAGAATAGCAAAACAAAACAAAGCAAAACAAAACAAAATTGGAATAAATCTGAAAAAGCAAATTCAAATGCAAAACACCTCACATCTGATGAAAAAGAGACACCAGGAAAAGCCCAGAGCAGTCATCGTGTTGCCTACTTATTTGAATACAGACTGCATGATATATGTTTTCTGGGTAAAAAAAGGACAAAGATCATTGTGTTATTTCATCCAACTGACCTTCTTCCATTTCCACTGGCAAGGAGTAGTTTAAACTTGCCCTAATTAGATCTGCTTGCCTTGTGTATAGATCTCTTTGCAACTCATGAACAGTGGTATTACTGTGAACCAAAATTATTTTGCGTTACTTGAATGCAAATAATTTGCTTCTGCAAGCTTTTTCTATTATAGTTGCTTTAAAGTTTTGCTGTCAGGCGTTGTTTTTCTGCACAGTGGTACTTACTCTGTAGCATGAAACAGGTGCAGTCTTATTGGTGTACAGACTGACAGCATACATGGGAATTAATTCATTTTGTAGGGAAAAGTACAAAGACCTGTACTTTGCATGTCTGAGTAAGGAAGTGATAAAATGATTGTTTGCAAACTCTTCAGTCTTAATGGATGGAGATAAAGATGAGAAAAAGTTTCTGACATTTACATTTTAGACATTTTGGCACACTTAATGCTTAACTTTCCATACTTCTACTTTTCAGATATGAACTTACCCTATGGTGATATGAGATACATCAATAATACCTCATTAATCAATATTAAAATAAATATTGGTGCTGTAAGTGTAGGAATTGACTACATGTTAAGATCTGGCTTTTAGCTGTCACTCTGTGCACAGGAACTATATTCTGGGTCAGACCTATGATCCCCTGAAGTGGCCAGTGGCAAGGAGAAGCTAGGAAATGCGGAATAATACTTCTCAATTAGTTTTTCACTTTTCATCTTGGATAGCTAAAGGGTGACATTCTGAGACAGGAAGATTCACCCTTTAAAAAATGTATATATGAAACTTCTATTTCCATCTCTGCTCTCCTAGATGCTTCATTTCATTAATTTCCTGTTATTGTGAGTTCTATGGCTTAATTACCTGGTGATAAGTACCAGTGATTACTGAGAGATGAACACGTGGAAAAGGGTTAGAAAATACACACAAACTGCCAGACATGCAAAAGACTGAATTTCTCAAAGAAATTCAAGAATTCTGAATTTCTCAAAGAGGGAGAAACAGATCAGGCATGAACCATTGCATTTATTATCTCACAATAAAGAAGTAAATGCCAGTCTGGCGTAATGATGAGTGTTCTTATTCTTTTTAAATAAGTCCAAAAAGAGTTTAGATATTACACCTCACAGATATTGTATACATGGAGAAAGTAGCCATCTGAGCAGTTCAAATGTCTGAGACTCTGTGGTGACTCTTCAGAAGCTGACTGCTTTTTGTAACACATTTTCCATCATTTTGGTGAAATAAGCAGATGTTATGAACTGCATTCTCTGTTATCTATAATACCTTGTCCTTTTTGATTCAGCAAGGGTGTCTCACTACCTAATTAAACTGTTTGGAAGTGATGTAGAACTTCCTTTCCCTACCTCATCTTCCTAACCCCAGAGTACTGTTGCATCCTAATCATAGATTCATAGAATCATAGAAATGTCTGGGTTGGAAGGGACCTCTAGAGGACATCTAGTGCAACCCCCCTGCTGAGAGCAGGACCATCTTCAACTAGAGCAGGTTGCTCATAGTGTCATCAAGTCCAGCAGGGCACCTCCCCTTGTGGGCTCACTGACTGAGTCGGGAAGTTATCTTCCACACACTCCAGGAATCTCCTGGATTGTTTCCTGTCTGCTGTGTTATATTTCCAGCAGATGTCTGGTAAGTTGAGGTACCCCACAAGAACAAGGGCTTGCGATTTTGCGGCTTCTGACAGTTGTCTATAGAACAATTCATCAACCTCTTCATCCTGGTTGGGATAACAAACTCCCAACAGCATATCCGCCTCGTTGGCCTTCCTCAACTTTACCCAATAAACATTTGACTGGTCCATCACACTTGTTGACCTCCATGCAATCAAAACACTCCCTAATATAGAGAGCCGCCCCACCACCCTTTCTATCTTGCCTGTTCTGTTTGTAGAGCTTACAGCCATCCATTGCAGCACTCCACCCATGAGAGTCATCCCACCATGTTTCTGTAATGGCAACATCACAGTAATTGTGGTGCACAATGGCCTCCAAGCCCCACCTGGGCTCCTGAGCCCCCAGTCAATCTCCCCAGGAACCTGAAGTCTTTTAAAATTGTTTTTAGGTTTCTCTCCATAACATCATCATTACCAATCAATAATAATCAATATCAATGGATAATCAATAGAGGGTAATAGTCTGATGGTCATACCAGACCAGAGAGTTCCCTAATAATATCTCTGACCCTGGCCCCAGGGAGGTAGCAGACTTCCCTATGGTGTGGATCTGGCTGGCATACGGAGCCCTCAGTTCCTCTCAGAAGGGAGTCGCCAACTGCAATTACCCTCCTTTTTTTCTTGTTAGAGCTGGTCTTAATGAGTGGGGGAGACCGACTTACCTTGTGCGACTCCCCTGATGGACCTTCATCTCAATCATCGTTTGTTTGTCCCTCAATTTCCAGAGTCCCATAGCTGTTGTGAAAGGGGAACTGGGATGGGGAGGGAGGCCGGGAGGGAAGAAAAAAACTGTAGCACTTCACCACAGGGTTTACTGGCGCCAACACTGCTGTCTCACTGTTTGTGGTCTGAACAGGAGATTATAAGGCAAATTGTTGCTACAGGAGGTTATAAGGCAAATAGCAATGGCAGGGCCAAGGAAGGTTTAGACAGATTTATGGACATGAGGCTCAGAAATAAATGCTAAAAGAACTAAGAAATTTTGTATGCTCTAATTTCCCTAACACAATAATTAAAGATGCTGGGACAATATGAGAGGAACAGAGTACAAAATATGGCCAGGCTTATGCAAGATGAACCATTGGTGTTAACTAGTAGGACATTTATTCTGTTGTTATTTCTTCTTCTTTTTTCTTTTTTTCTATTTTTTGGGTTTTTTTTCTCTTCAAGTGCTTCTTTTTTTGCCTGTGTTCTATACAAAGAGCCTAAGCCCATCAGCTGTCAGTGAGGGCTCCAGTAAGGCATGGAGTACTTCACAAAAACCAAGCATTAGTCTCAGATCATACAAGAAACATACCAGACCTTGACTTCCAGAGTGCAATGAATATACTCACACTTGCTGCAGCAAATGTATACGTTAAATAAGTATATATAAGCTATTTGTAGGTATTTGATTTGATCTAGTTGAGAGGCATCCCTGCCCATGACAGGGAGGTTGGATTAGATGATCTCTAAGGTCCCTTCCAACCTAGGCCATTCTGTTCTGTTCTGTTCTGTTCCTAGTGCATTGTTGGTTCATGGTCATCCTCTTGTCCACCATAACTCCTATATCTTTTTCCCCACAGCTGCTCTCCAACAGATCAGCCCCCAGCCTGTACTCATACATGGGGCTGTTTTATCCCCAGATGCAGTACGTTACACTTGCCCTTGTTGAACTTCATTAAATTTCTCCCCACACAGCTTTCCAGTCTGTCCAGGTTACGCTAGATGGCAGCACAGCCTTCTGAAGTGTCAGCCACTCCTCCCAGTTTTGTATCATAAGCAAACTTGCTGATGGTACACCCTATCCCTTCATCCAGGTCATTTATGAATATATTGAACAGCACTGGACCCAGGACTGACCCCTGGGGAACACCACTACACACATGCCTCCAGCTAGATTATGCTCCACTGACCACAACTCTTAAGGCTCTGTCCTTCAGCCAGTTTCCAATCCATCTCACCACACAACCATCTGAGCCGTGGATGTTCAGTTTGCTTAACTTCTCTCTAACCCAATCCTCCTCAACTGAGACAAAAACTTCCTTCCTCCAGACTTTCTCTGTGGTCTGGAACCCCTGGGAGCTCGCCTTAGCAGTAAAGACCGAGGCAAAGGTGTCATTCAGTAACTCCGCCTTCTCTCTATCCTTGGTCAGCAGGGCACCCACTTCATTCAGCAGCAGGCCCACATTTCCTCTAGACTTCTTTTTACCTCCAACATACTTGAAAAAACCTTTCTTGTTGTTCTTGACCTCCCTTGCCAGGTTTAGTTCTAAGGACGCCTTAGCTTTCCTTGTTGCATCCCTGAATCCTCTGACAACCTCTTTGTACTCTTCCCAAGTGGTCAGACCCTCCTTCCTTGTTCTCTATACTTCCTTCTTCCAATTAAGTTTATTCATTATCTCTCTGCCCAGCCATGCAGGTCTCCTGAAGAAAAGGGTTTGGGAGTGTTGATAGATGAGAAGCTCAACATGAGCCAGCAGTGCGCTCATGCAGCCCAGAAGGCCAACCGCATCCTGGGATGTATCAAGAGAAGCGTAGCCAGCAGGTCAAGAGAAGTGATTCTCCCCCTTTACTCTGCTCTTGTGAGACCCCACCTCGAATACTGCATCCAGTTCTGGTGTCCCCACCATAAGAGGGACATAGATCTGTTGGAGTGTGTTCAGAGGAGGCCCACAAAGATGATCCAGGGGCTGGAGCACCTTTGCTACGAGGACAGGCTGCGGGAGCTTGTTCAGTCTTGAAAAGAGAAGACTTCAGGGGGGACCTAATAGCTGCCTTCCAATACCTGAAAGAAACCTACAAGAAGGCTGGGGAGGGACTTTTTACAAGAGCATTGACTGATAGGACAAGGAGAAGTGGGTTTAAGTTGAAGGAGAATAGATTTACATTAGATCTTAGGAAGAAATTCTTCACCACGAGGGTGGCAAGACATTGGAATAAATTGCCCAGAGATGTTGTGGCTGTCCCCTCCCTGGAGGTGTTCAAGGCCAAGCTGGACAGAGCCTTGTGTACCCTGATCTAGTTGAGAGGCGTCCGTGCCTATGACAAGGAGGTTGGATTAGATGATCTGTAAGGTCCCTTCCAACCTAGGCCATTTCGTTCTGTTTTGTTCTGTTCTGTTTCTAGCTCTCTTACTTGATTTCTTACTCTTTGGGATGCTCTGATCTTGAGCCTGGAGGAAAAGGCACTTGAATATTAGCCAGCTTGCTTGAGCCTCCTTACTGTCTAGAGCCTTGTCACACAGGACTTTTTCAAACAGTTCCCTGAAGAGGCCAAAGTTAACCCTTCTGAAGTCCAGGGTAGCGATCCTGCTTGTGGCCCTGTGTCTGCCACATGTGGTTCTGAACTCCACCATCTTGTGGTCACTTCAGCCAAGAGTGCCCCCTACTTTCACATCCTCAACCAGTCCCTCTTTGTTTATTACCACAGGTATCACAAGGTGTCAGGTGTTGGAAGGGACCTTGGAGATCTTCAAGTCAAACCCCCCTGCCAGAGCAGGATCATACAATCCAGCACAGGTCACAAGGAACACATCCAGGTGGGTTTTGAAAATCTCCAGAGAAGGGGACTCCACAACCTCTCTGGGGAGCCCATTACAGTGGTCTGTGACCCTTACAGTAAAGAAGTTCCTCCTCATGTTAAGGTGGAACCTCCTGTGCTCCAGCTTACATCCATTCCC
>JANHGN010006645.1:0-13593 GCA_024605025.1 Megaceryle maxima | reverse complement strand
TTCAGCCCTTCATGAAAGTGTTCATATTTTTCCTCATTCATCTTCACTTATTTTTTAAATAGAAAAGCTGAATGAGCTTTTTAGGAACTTACAGTCCTTCACCCCCCACTCTGCACTCCTATCAGTAAGATAGTTCCTCTATTTAGCCCAAATGAATTTGGAAGTTTACTTTCAAAATAATCATAGAAATATAGTATTTTTAAGCTGTCCTGTTTCTACTTTATCAGAAGCACTAAGCAAATCTAAACTTAGCCTATTATTTTAACAAGAATTTCTCTGAATAACTAGCAGAGAGGATATTTCAAAGTTTAAGTACTGTAAAAGTTGGTTTGGTTTTTTTTCAAGTTTTTATTAGCTACAATAACCTTTCTGATTGCACTGTAAACTGTTCCAGCCATCTGATTTCAAGGAACAAACTTGATATTCCAAAGCCCACTTAGTAGAGGCTAAGAATATTAAAAATATTATAGAAAAGGTTATTGATTACAAGTGGAAAGAATGATAATTGAGTTCCTTCCAATAGTAATTCTAGTATTTGTCTAGGCTATTCAGGCTTTTGGGAGCAAGTTTGAACTCCTACAAGCACAATCAACCTGAGAAGCACAGTTAGTGGAGAATTCCCATCATCATTACTAACTGCCAGCATTTTTAATGCTGTTGGTTAACTTGGTCTGGTTTTACTCTGACCTTCTGCAATGAAGGTTTACAATAGTGTGGCTGGAGCCATACAGGAGAGGACTCTCAACAAAAGTTCCTTTAGTTAAGCTGTGGCCAGGGCCTCCAGTGTCACTCCTGCTAGTAATACCTTAGCTGGAAAGAAAACCCCACCAAGGTGTAGCATCAGGGCTTCAAAGGCAGGTGGGGGAGAAAGAGGAAAAGGAAGATGAAGATTTTATCTTCAGGTACCATATACTATTTATGTACCACTCAGGAAAAAGGCAGTAATAGGAAACTTGAAGATAAGGTTTTTTTACCCACAGAAAACAATTTAAAGTAGATGTATAAACACAAAATTTAAGACCTTAAAATGCTGCTATTTTGCTTGCTTCTCGAACCCCACTCAAGTAAGCTCCTGTAACGGTCTGAGGAAAGTGCCGATTTGTGGCCTGTATTAAAAAAAAAAAAAAAAAAAAACCCACCAAACCAAACATAAGTTACTTGTTTATAAAACTATTAGAACAAATAAAATTGCTGCTTTATAAAGATCATTTTTGTTTCCCTTAGGTGTATACCAGACATTTTTAAAAGCCATGGAAAACTATGAAAGAATTTAGGAGAAAATATTTCAGATTTTTAGCAAATTCAAAATTTACAAGCAAGACAACTAGCAAAATCAGTCATCTGTTCTGCCATCTGCACTGCAGGGAAGGTCTGCTCCAGTACAGAATGCACCTAGAGCAGCAGCATTTGTTACAGTACCCACAAATGGAATGACATTGTGACTAAAAATGCAAGTGAATTGTATAGGCTTGTCATGGTCTGCATTTATTGGTTATGCAGTTCACCCTGACCTGAAATATATGGGAGACTTTCCATGCCCAATAATAATAAGAATAAAAAGAAAAGTTAAGACATGCAAGCCTATTTGTGTAACAGAATATTTACATGCTACCTCTAGATCAGTGGTGTTGGTTAGCAGAAACGATCTTGCTAAGCAATAGTTGAACCAACGGTAAGAAAGACACTCACCTCGCCAGCAAAAAAAACTTTTCCTTGTATGTCTTCAGCAATAATGTCGTAAGCTTCACCACTGCCCCCTGTTTTCACAAAACTATACGCCATCTGGAGCCAAGGGTCTTGGCTCCATCGAGTAACAAAAAACTTCACCGGGTCAGGAACCTCCTGCATAATCAAAGTAATGCACGACAAAGAGAAGCTCACAACTGCAGAGCTTTTCCTCATAAACAGTTTCTTGTAATCTTTCGAGTGCATAGGGTTATTACAGTACAGAATAGATCACGTTCCAGAATTAAATTCCAGTTTTATTTATTATACTACTGACCAAAGATAACTTTTGTTTGCTAGACTTGCCCGATGCCTGAAGCATCACAGCTGCACTGTTTGAATGCAGCCAATCCTGGTAGTGTAATTTACCTAGAATTTAGATGAGGAGAAAAAAAATCCTCCTCAAAATACCTGATATTTTATCTGTTTGCAAGAGTATCTAATATCTACATAGTTCAGCATGTTTGTGTGTATAACGTAAGCCCTTTTTATCTTAGAAACATAGAAATGTCTGGGTTGGAAGGGACCTCTGAGAGCAGGGTTGGCATGATGCTTTGCTACTTCTAGATTGTTAAATATTGAAATGTAATCTTCATTTTGGAGATATTTTTAATCCAATGGAAAAATAACCTCATTTATTTGAGATAAGAAAAACTAAGCTGGCTTGAAAACCAGGTTCAGGGAGAAAAGAAAAGCAGGAAGTCCACGGTGTCTGTAACTGAGCCATGACATTAATATTGTGTGTTCTCTGTCACGTTGCAGCGTGCAAATTCCACACAATTCTACCAGAAAGAGCCTGGATAACAGTTGTGTGGAGGCTCAGACAACTACAGCTGTGTCTTACTCCTGAGGAGCTTGTGACAAGCAAACAGAAGCACCTCTGGCTGCATCCTACACAGCAGCTGGTATCAACAAAGAGACTATGCCATTCAGGTAGTACCTGAGAGACTAAAGCTCAAGCAATCAAGCCAAGAGCCAGTCAAGTGTGGCAGGTGTCACAGACATCCCAGAAGTTCTGGTACACCCTTGCAAGCCATCTTGTCTTTGAAAGTCCCACTGCATTGGGGAAAGACGACTGAAATTTCCAGCTGCTATAAACCATGAGGACAGACATGAAAAATCACTCTTCTTAACTACAATGGCACCCAAATGAAAGACCTGTTTGCTACCTTGATGTTTTCATGAGATCAAAATAGCAGGTATGTGGAATTACACTGTAGGGCCCTTGAGAGATCATTTTGCTTGTACCTCCATCCCAAGACAGCTCAGGAAAGGTTGTTTCTTAAAGGAGTAAGGGATTGGTTTGGGAGTGTTGTAATTTCAGTTGCTTTTTTACATAGGAGGGTGGGGAAATCAATCAGATTGATCTAGCTTAAAGCTTTTATTGTGTATTGGAAGCAGTGATAACCAAAAAAAAAGCTTTGAAAAAGTGACAGTTAAGAGGTGTATTTTTGTTACCTGCCTAAAGTACTGATTTTAATTCATTTTCCTTTCTGAAAGGACTTTAAAGGAGAGTAGTTAATTTCTGGGTTTTGATGCATTGCCATTTTTCTTCAGACAGATCTAGGGATATTTCAATTCATGTTTTTCATACAAGAGACCAAACATTGTGGTTTTAGTGTGTCTCAAAGCAAGTATATTCCCTCAAGCTGACAAGAAAAATAGTTTCAAGTATCAAAGGTTTTTGTATACATCATGAAGAATAGAAAGCTTTATATCTGTTGGCAAGTTAATTCATCTTGTAATAAGAGGTTTCTCTTACCTGCTCCTTGAACAGCTCTCGAAGTACAGTCATACACTGTTGTAGTACCTGTTTGTCATCTAAACTCTTAATGGTTGTCACAGCATCTCCAGTGACCACTGACATTAAAATGCTTTGTTTGCCCTAAAAACAAGACATTAACTTATGAGATGATTTAGAAATTATTAGGTTATTAAGTATTTATTAAAGAGGCCCTTTTGGTTGGTATTGCCAAAGAGATTTTCAGCTGCAAAGCAACTTTTGTCCTAGAGGAAAGTGGGTTTGTTTCCTTAGAATGAAAGGTTCATATTCTACAGTCTTTATGCTCAAATTACCAGTGTCCTCCGATGTCTTGTTCACAGATCTGTGTTATGATCAGCCCCTTTTACAGCCTTCTGAATTAACCAAAAAACTTTGTATCTACCTGTTAAAAGGCTACACCAAAAGATTTGGCATTTATAGCATTACTCTTTGTGACAGACCTCAAGCCCAAGTTCTGTGCCAAAATTCTACCTCAACTGTACTCCAATTTCAAACGTGGTAACAAAGAGAATCTATTTAAATACTTATGGTTTGGATTAGGCCAATACTAAATTCTTACCAGCAGATTTGGACACAGGAAACTAAAGTGATGTGTCCTTTCACTTCAAGAAATCTGCTACCGTGCAGAAGTTTCAAAGGTGAAGTGGTGACTGCAGAATAGCACACATGTTCCCAGCTCCTTTAAAGAACTCTCCCTTGCTTATTTATACGTGACAGTTCTGTTACTAAACTTGATAGCAAGCAGAGAATAACCAGCAAGCAAATTAAGAATTCCATCTAATGTCTCTGGACAGCATCAACACACTGAACTTCATGTAGAATGAGCTTAAAAGTATTGACAAGAAACCTTGTTTAAGGAAAGTCTTAGACAGGTACAGATGGTGTAGTAACAGAGCACAATCTTTACAGGATAGTTTTCTTTTGGAGTAAACCATAAGGTTACAAAATCACCTTTGAATTGCTGCCAGGTAGTAAGCAGCAGCTTTTGTAAAAGCATGAAGAGGTGAGAGATGAATGTGTAATGTGTCTGCTTGGAACTGGCAGGGAAGAGAAATACGCTGTCAGTGCACTGGTTTGAATTTATTTTGCAGTACATGAGTTTGGGACTGACCCCAAAGACCTCAGGTTCATACAAAACCTAGGGTTTTGTCTTTTCTTTGGCATTCCACATTGCTGTTAAGTGTTAAAAAGATCATGCTGGCTTATTAACAGGATTTTTAACTGAACTGGAAATGACTGGTAGACTTTTCCCATTGTAATACATCTATAATTAAGTGTTGCAGGCTTTTTTTCCTTGAGTTTGAGAATAAAAACATTAAATTGCTTGTACATATTTCACATCCAAACTTTGGAAAACATTCCCATTTATTATAATGAAGAATCAATCAACTTTTTCTTGACTAATATCACTTCATCCACGTCTTCTAACAGGTTTCAGGGGTGGGGGCAAGAAGAAAACCTTCCATTGTGCAGTAATTATTGCACCCAGACTGCAAACTGAATTTCTGAAGGGCCAAACAGAAAATACAGCTACCATATGATACCTCTGGATCCATGTCATAGAAAACACTGAAGAGCCCACGTTGGCTGGAATTGGGTGGAACATGACCAAAAAAATCAGCTCCTTGAATTTTACTGTCCCAAAATCTGTAAGGAAATTGCAAGGCAATCTAAAGAAAGAGTGAGAGAGAGATGCAGTTGAAGTATTTCATACCACAAAACTCCTAACTGGATGTGGTGTGTGGTGTTTGTGTAATTCTCTTCCCTTTTTCACTCAGACACACCCAGTTCTGTGAGAGGGTCTCAGCAAAGAATATATAGGCTTGTTCTCAAAGGGGCACAGGGAGGGGAAAATTGCTAGTCTCACAAATTGCAAATCCACAAGACTATGGAATTCACTATGGAAAATGCTCAAGAAATTCAGCAGAATTTTTACAAACCTAATGCAGAACTTAGTGATCCCCATCCTGTTTGTGCAGTTTTTGAATCTTGCCTTTAAATTTCAAAATCATTATAGCCCTGCTTCTGGCATTACTTCTGTTCTGTTCTAAGCACACATCTTGACTAGGGATCTTTTCAGGAGAGGCTGTCCTTTTGCACTGGGGAAGGGCAGGACATTTTACAGTATTTTTCAGTATTATTCTGAAATAGTTTATGTATTAATTAGGTTGAAAGGACCTGGAATAAGCATATTATTAGAATTCTGGAAGATCTAAAACCATTGTGAGAGCTTGCTCAAAATTAGGCACAAAACTTTTAAGCTGTGAAGTGTTTCTATGAACAATTTCTTTTACAACCCCATTAAGTTGGGAAATCTAAAACAGAAATACACAGAAGCATAGAATGGTTTGGGTTGGAAGGGACATTAAAGATCATCCAGTTCCAACCCCCCTGCCAATTGCAGGGACACCTCCCACTAGAGCAGGTTGCTCAAAGCCCCATCCAACTTTGCCTTGAACACTTCCAGGGATGGGGCATCCACAGCTTCTCTGGGCAGCTTGTTCCAGTGTCTCCCCACCCTCACAGTAAAGAATTTCTTCCTAATACCTAATCTAAATCTACCCTCTTTCAGTTTAAAACTGTTAGTCCTTGACCTGTGCTCTACTCCCTGATACAGAATCCCTCCTCATCTTTCTTCTAGGCCCTCCTTAAGTACTGGAAGGCTGCTATAAGGTGTCCCCAAGGCTTCCTCTTATCCGGGCTGAACAACCCCAACTCTCTCAGCCTGTCCTTGTAGGGGACACGCTCCAGCCCCCAGATCATCTTCGTGACCCTCTGGACCTGACCCTACTTCTGGGCTATACAAGTAAGGCCAAATGCATAATAAATCCTGAGAAATACACTGCAAAAGCAAAAGGAACAATGCAGCCAATGTTTCTGTGAAAAGGAAATATAATCTGAAGTTACTTACCTTCTCAATGACTCCTGCTCCCAAGCTATTAATGGCTTTAATTTTTTTTTCTGATAGTGGAGGATTAAACTGAATGGCATTTTTCTGAAGAAGGGCCAGTGGTACAGTCACTAACACCTGGAAGAAAAATTACAACAGTAGCAAAAGCTGAATACTGCACTTAAGCCTCACAGCATCCTCTTAACTACCCTGGATTCTTGTAGGATGCAGCATACTGTTCACCAGACATGCTCTAGATTAGTGTCTGGTTTTACTCCCCATTAGTGGCAAACACAGACTTTACATTCAGGTGAGAACAGATCCTGCAGTTCACTGATTTTAGGATGTAGTCTGTTGAATTGCTTGTACCAGAGTACAAGTGACCATGTAACTATGCTACTAATTGTAAAACCTCCTGTAAATTACAGTCAGTGGCTCTCAGTTAACCAAACTCTCATTTTGAAAGGAGAGAAGATGGTTGTTGGTTTGGTTTGTCTTCCTTCTCTCTAAAATATGCTCAGTAACACTGTTGATGTCAGTCCAATCTTGATAGAATTTATGTATCATTTGAAAAATTACTAGAAGATAAATTATGCAGCAGTGAAGCAGGTGGGGTAGAGGGAATAAGGAAGACTGAGAAATACAGGGTTTCGAGTCCTGCATGCCAAAGGGAACAACTTTAAGAGGGCAGATTCACATGCTAAATAGGTAAAGCTGAATGGAACCAGAAAACGTAACTGTCACTTCAAAGACCAGCTAAAAATCTCTTTGCTTCACGTTATTAGTACTACCTTTAAAGAGCTTAGTTCTTCAAATCAACAGGTATTCAAAACTCAAGCATGCCCTGTGAAAACCAGGCTCTAGGACATCCAAATATGGGTCATTAGAATATAGAAGTTTCCATCTCTGGGGAGAAGTCAGACTAAATAGTCTTCTGGCAGGGAGGAGGGTAGAGACAAAAAGGACATGTTCTGTGGTCAGTATTTTTCTTGTGTTCCCCAAAATCCTTAATCTTGAAGCATATTGGGTACCTTTTGTGTCGTCCACACCGTTCCATCTGCAGTTGTGATCTGTACTTCTTCACCAGAATAGTCAATACTCTGTACCTGTTGAAAGACAAATTGAAGACTATAGCACAAGAAGTACATCTGCCATGGAAATTCAGCTAGGATTGCTGATACAGCATCGGTCTGTAAATTCAAAACTGGAGAACACGCATTTCTAGAGAAATAGTGAAAGGAAATAATAGCCTCCATGGAAGCTAAAAAGGAAAAATCATCGTGATTCTAACAAATATTATGATACGATGAGTTTACGTAAGTCCTGACACTCCTCAGAAGATTTACAGAAATGCTGCAAATGTCCTCTTGTCTTAAAGACAAGTTGGAATAATCACAGGCACGGATTTGCCTGGTCCAAAAGAAGTCACAGATACGATTGGGTGCTTCAGAGCAATCCACGACAGGCACCGTATCAACCTTTTCCAGACTCACTGGGAAATTCAGCCGGATGTCCAGCCCTTCTGCCAATTTTTCAATCACAGTAGAATATCCCACAGTTAGAAGAGTGTGATCTCCAGCAAACTGGGCAAAAAATTCATTGTGGTCCCATGAGCGAGCAGATACCTGTGGGCAGAACAAAACTAGCTGTCTCTACTGGTGACGTGAGGTGGGTACTAGCAGCAGTCCCATGGTTTAGAAGAAGCCACCCTAACTCCCACCACAACTGGAAAAACAAAAGCGTGTCACCAGAACATACGGCAACACTGACAAAAGCAAACAGCTTATTTACCTAAGGCCGCTACATGATATATGAATTGCTGGATTTAGCAATGTCATAGCATGGGTTGGTCACTAGCAGGTAATCTATAGCTCTGCTTGGCAGAGAAAACAAGGAAATTAGTACAACAATCCGAGTGAAGTGCAGTGTGTTTATTTCCATTTTCTGTCTCTAGCAAAGAAATTGTTATTTTACAGCCTTAAGACTTCCAATTAAAATGGAAATACTTTTCCCCTTCATGGTGGGAAGCAGATTTAAAAAAAATCTCAATGGCATTTTGCTGTCACTTTGGAGGTTCTTTCACAGTATCTTTCACTGACCTTCTCCCCCCAGCCCTGCAAACTCATAGTTAGTACAACAGTGATATTTGCACTGAGCAATCACCACTTAGCAGTGAAAATTCTGAAGCAGTTCTCAAACCGCTACTCAAATGCCAATTCCTGTCACTGCCATTGCATTAACAATAGTATTTTGAACATAAAATTGAAGGCAAGATAGATTTTAACATCTTTATTTCCCCTGGGTACTCATGAAGGGTGGAAGCCTGATGTGTGAAACCCTTCTGCGTTGACTGCCCTGGTACAGCATCGTCTTGCAGATTTGTGTTATGTTCTTACGCGCGTCTCAGTTCGGACCAGATTTGTGCATCTGCGCTTCTCAATCAGCTGTCCCCCCACCGTAGTGCAGTTGACCCTAAACACCTTCAACCCAGGCAACAGGACTGAGCAAACAGACTGTAAACAATATTGTACTTTGGTGTTTCCTGAACCTGCTTGATTAAAACTGAAGTCACGAGGAAAGCCAAGTGTCATGTCACCAGAATACCTAGGAGTGCTGAACTGGGGCCCACTGCCAGGGCGTTGGACCACTTCAGAAGTAAAATGCATTTATTCTCAAGATACCTAGCAAGGTAGAGAAATACCTGGTTTTAAACACAGAACTGAGAAGCAGAAATCACACACAATGTCAGAGGAAGAGCAACTCTCCTGTGAATCCTACCACCCAGCACCCCAGCAAAATGCCCTACTCCACTGCACCACCTACTCGCAACATCTAGGTGGAAAGAGGATCTTGTGGAAGCATGTCATGAACACGTCACAAATCCCATCAGATTCCCTGAGGCAGTGCTGGACTCTGTGTCTCGATGCTTTTAAAGAACAGGTCAGGGATGCAGGAACAGTTCAGGGATAGCTGGTTCTTCCTCTGAGGCCAGGGGCTGGATCAGATGACTTCTCAATGTTACTTCCAAACCTATTTTCTGTGAAGCTCAACCGCTTCAGAACGCAGATGTCAAAACTCACCTGAGAGAGATTGCTGCCACAGGCATACTCCAAATTACTGAGATGGAACTGCAGAACTTTTTCTTCCAGCTCACTGAACTGGATACCAGACTCCTGAATAAAGGCTTTGTAGATCTCCTGTATTTTTTCTGTGGAAGAACATGTTTAAGATAAGAATCTATCACTATTCATCAGAAGTCCTATTGCATTTCAATATACTGTTCTGTGGATCACAAGATTTTAGAACTTATTGCTAATTTGCACTCAGATCTTTTTCTTCTGATAGAAAAAAAACTGCAGCATCTTTCCAGTAATAAAATACAACTTCACTGTTTAATCCTAGGTTTCCCTAGTAAAATCTCCTTCAAAAAGGAAATAAACATAGCTTCAGAAAAAAAAAAAAACCCACGTTAAAATTATTTGAAAGAATAAGCTAGCCAGTTGTGATAGGAGAGAAATTAATTGTTTGGCTATCATAGAAGCATAGAATGGTTTGGGTTGGAAGAGACCTTACAGAATATCTTGTTCCAACCCCCCTGCCATGACAGGGACACCTCCCACTAGAGCAGGTTGCTCAAAGCCCCATCCAGCCTGGCCTTGAACACTTCCAGGGATGGGGCATCCACAGCTTCTCTGGGCAGCTTGTTCCAGTGTCTCCCCACCCTCACAGTAAAGAATTTCTTCCTAATATCTAATCTAAATCTACCCTCTTTCAGTTTAAAACTGTTAGCCCTCAGTCCTATCACTACACTCCTGGATAGAGTCTTTCCTGTGGGCCCCTTTAAGTACTGAAAGGCCACTGTAAGGTCTCCCTGGAGCCTCTTCCAGGCTGAACAACCCCAACTCTCTCAGCCTGACCTCACAGGGGATGTGCTCCAGCCCCCTGATCATCTCAAGTCATTCTCCTCTGGGCCTGCTCAAGCAGATTCATGTCTTTCTTACACTTGGGGCCCCAGAGCTGGACACAACACGGCTGGGGTCTCACCAGAGTGGAGGGGGAGAATCACCTCCCTCAACCTGCTGGCCACACTTCTTTTGATGCAGCCCAGGATGTGACTGGATTTCTGGCCTGGAGGTCACATTGCTGGCTCGTACTCAGTTTTTCATCCACCAGCACCCCCAAGTCCTTCTCTGCAGAGCTGCTCTCATCGTACAGTTGAGGATATTTCAAGGAAAATACACTTTAAGAAAATGAAGAATCCTTGGAAATGAATCCTGCTTAGTTTTATCAAAGCCAAAAGAAGGGACCAAAAGGATTTGATCCAGAGTTCACTGAAGAACGTAGGAGTTGCTAATTCTGCCTTCCCAATCTTTTTGTCGTGGATTCTGCGAGACAGACATTTCTGATCAAGTTTATTTTTGTTACTGAATGTGCTTGCACGCTGTAAGTGTGGTGGGAGGCGTTACCAATGGAGATGGGACTATTTTTGCCAGCAGAAGGCTTTGATCAGGCTCTTTTTTTTAAGACAGATTAGTTAAAAAGTATGAGAGTTACAGTGAGCTGTGGCCTGTCTTGGCAAGAAGCAGGTCTTTTGCACGCCTAACGCCGCTCATAGCAAAGAATCTACCTCCTAAAACCAAGACAGTACATCAGAAGCCATACAGTATCACAAAAGCCTTCAAATTAGGTTTCCTTAAAAGTTGACAAGCAACATTTTGGTCTGTGGGTATTTGACAGGCAATCTCCCTTTGTGTGCCACAGAGCCAGGTTATCACTGCTGGATTTAAGGTCAGATGTACAGCCATCTCCTTCTAAACATGTCCCAATTTAACATCAAACTCTATGAACACAGCCAGTATCTTTACTTTGCAATACATCTCCCACTTACCACCAAGAGGAACATCTTGATGTTGGGTTTTATCTTTTCTCCACTCAGAAACGACATCTAGGATGGCATTGAAATGAAAGTCCATACGTTTATCAATGGTGGGATCTGTTATCCTTCCACCTTCCTGGATCAAGTCACATTTCTCCCCTAGTTTGTGCATTTTAATGCCAAGCTTAAGAAAAAGACATTTTTATTGCTTTTTAATTATGGAAAAACGTCAGTGCCTAGCCTGCTCAGCTATTTCAAGTAAAGTGAATCCCTCAATCCCAAATTTAAGTGATGCCACTTAAAAAACATCCATGACTTTAAATAATCAGTCAGATTAATGCAAATTTTCATTGTCCTAAAACTGGAATACCGACAATCCTTCCATCCATTAATTGTCCACAAACTGTTTTTCCCCACTCTTCCATCCTTTTCTGTATCAGGGATTCCCAGAAACCTCATCTGCATCTTTCCTATCAGGCCAGCGGCTGGTCCAGAGACCTTGGGCCTGGTAATCAAACATGATCAACCAGTTCCTTTCATTTCTACTGCACCTTATTCTCTCTAAATCACCATTAAACCCAGTTATTTTCTACAACTTTCTGGTGCCTGATAGCCAAACAGTTCCCTGCATTCAGGAACTGACAGGATATTGCTTGTCAGTTACCACCAATTTTGTTAACAAACAAGGCAAGAAAGAAATTACTTTGAATAAAACCTCGTATCTTGCTCTGCTTGTCCAACTTGTATCAAGCACACAACAACAGGGCTAAATCGGAATAAAGACACTTTATGTTCTCCAGTCAGTGTAGAGAAAACCAGCACAAATACAGCGCTAACTTCTTCCTAGGTTCTTAGGTTCCTAGGTTCCTTAGGGTGTGCTCCAGCATTTTTCACACATCCTCACACCTCCCTGGGCTGTTGGTCACGACTGCAGATCGCTTTTCAAGATACAACTCTAGTTTTGAATGAACAAGGACATCAAATGACCACACCCAACGTGTATTCAGAAGTCCCTGCTCCTCACCTCCTAACTAAAACATGATTTAAAAAAGAAATAAAAATAAATTCCTCATGACACTCTAGAGCATTAAACAGTTAAACCAGCATGGGCTGGATCTGCATGCCTTGCTGAACTAAATTCAGGTTCCACTTGGAGAAGTTCAGCTTCCTGCCCCAAAAAACACAAACCAAGAAATCACTGGCTGACTCAATCTGCAGCGTATTTGCAGCAGTAGCTGTTAGACACGATCATCTTAACCCGCGTGGAATGGAACTAGAAATACAGAGGCTGAGCAAATGGCAAGTACGTGATGGAAGTATTCCAACACCACAGGCATTACTGTGGGAGGCTACTGCTTTCTCAGCTCTAAGGAAGTCTGCTGAGGACCTTTTATATTACTATCCCCAGAAAAGGAGAATAAAGTGGTTCTGATGCTGGAGCCACATTGTTTTTCTTCACATAACATGCCTGAAATCATTCTGCAGCCCTTCTCTGTCCCCAGATGTTATACAGCAACACAGAGTTTCCTTCCTATGCAGAACGGTGTTTTGACTGTGTCATGAAAGAGGACTGCCACCCTTCCCCAGCCACCCAATCCTGGCTTTAACAACAGTTTTTCACTAGTGGTAACACACGACCGCTGCAGGGAACCCACTTGCTCACACATTAGTGCCATTGGGTTGTTGACACATCCATTGACGATTTGTGCACCTCTTCCAACAGTGACTCCTTTGAATGTCTTATCATCCCACACTCGGCCACCAATTCTGTCTTTAGCTTCTAAGACAATGACCTATGACACAAGGCAGCTTAGTAAATTTTAAGATTTGATTATATTAGACATATGTATATGAGCCTATTAAACACAGGTATCTGTTCAGCTCTACAGTAAAGGAGAAAAACAAAACACAAACCCCCAAGCAATCCAGCAATACCAACAACCATAACACTTTTTCATCATTTGCAGCTCATTTATGCGGTTAAATTGTGTTTGGTTGGAGTTTAAGGCATGCTACAAGCTATTAAATGCAATGATCCAGGTGCAGTGTCCCAAGTCCAAACACCTTTTGAAGAAATGTATTCCTAGGATAGTCCAAGAAAACCCCATTCTCATGTATTGCCACCACTCACACAAACATCCTTCAGCATCCACTACTTGTCACAGACACAGGATACTGGACTAGATGGATGTCTGATAGATTTACTTTATTTATTTATATGAAACTTTTTTATTAGAGCAAGTCTTTTTAGAGAAAGACTCTATCTCTCCAAAACAGTAGAAAGCAACAGTGTGTGTGGTAAGATGGTAAAATGCATTA
>JANHGN010006644.1:0-40186 GCA_024605025.1 Megaceryle maxima | reverse complement strand
TATACATGTATACCTTTTTATGTATCTTTGGAAATAGATATTTTTATATATATATTGTTAGTATATCTATAAAAATAGATGAGACAGACTTCTGTGGAAGGGTAACTCATTCTCCACATATATGGCTGATATATAGAGCTGTAACTACTTATTGATCAAAGTCGTTGGGAAAGTGGTTAAGACTGTACACTGCTGGTGAGATCTGTTACATACATGTTATTTCAAGTTAAAAGAAGGGCAGAGAGAGGGAGTAGAAATGCTTTTGTGGCTGGTTGGTTTTAATTTTGTGATATTTCTAGAAAGTAAATCCTTCTAACTCTATCATAAGCTATTACTTGTGAGCAAAAAGTAGTTCTAACTGGTACATCAACTCACAAACTGCTATAATCTTAAACTTGTCATAATTTTATGTAATGAGGGAATAGCGATCAGTTCACTTCCCATCATCTTATTTGCACAAATAATAGATTATTTATTGCATCCCTTAAGGACACTTGATGCAAAAGTATGTCCAGTACATCCTAAATCAATGGTATTACTGCTACTTTCCCAGCAGGCTTTGCACAGATTTATTCTACCATAATTTGTTAAATGTTAAGCAAGCCTTCAGCATGTGTGTTTTACTGATATCGTTAAATCCGCACTTCTTACTGAAAGCTCCATATTGACAACAGCCATTTAACTCTGATTTTTTCAGATCATTCTTTGTGCCTGTTCTTCTAAGATATTAAAGATGAATCCTATGGTAACTTAAGGAAAACATCTATAGTCTTTACTGAATAAGAACTAAAGAGTCAAACTTCCTATTTGATTAATCTTAATGCTTCCAAAACTGGAAGCACTTTGGCATGCCCATTGTGCTGAACGTCCCCGTCTAAATTATCCGTTTGTAAATATTTAATTATTGCTTACAATTATTTCTGATGTTCTTCCTACAGTTGATGCCAGCTGGTTACAAAAACAGAACCCCCTGGGGTTGCTGGGAGTAATAAGGCTGGTTCAGGAGGTGGCACTCCTTACTGGCTCTGTGCTCAGCTAAGGTCTTTGCTCAGCAGGAGACACTGGGTTCTCACAGGTACATGGTCCTAAATGCAAACCCAGTGTCCTATCTACTTCACAAAAAATATACAGCTGCTGTAACAGATGGTGACCTAGTAAAAAGGTTAGAAGAAAAAAACAATGATGTTGGTTTAAAAATACATTACTCAAGTCAGGAGAAGGTGCAACTGCCTTGTAAGGACAGTTCTGAGTTTCTCAGTAACTACTGATAATCAGAAATACCAGCAGAAGTTGAGGCAAATGACTATTTAAGTTTCTAAGTTCAGCAAAATTAAAATCTGTGTATTTCAGAAGTTTATTTTTAGAAGACATTGGTTCTAGTCTAGCCCAATCTAGATTGTAATGTTGCCAGTTTACAACCATGTAACAAGGTTGTCATCAAGAAAACAATTTTTCCTCCCCTTTTATTCCCTCTGATACATGGTATTGTCTGATTCATTAGGGGTAGATAAGGACCTCATCACTGCAGTAACTGGAGGCAGCAGATGTATCGAACCAATAGATGTAAACTAAGAATATGCTATCTCTGACAGAAAACAAAGCAGTTCTGCAAAAACAAGCTGTTGTGCAAACTGCAAATATTAGAAGCCCTACTATATTCTGGATTTCCATTTGTAGTATCTCTCCCCTGTATGGACTCCCTAACATTAAATTCATAATGCATCTTTTTACTGAGTGGTGGTCCTACCAGTTGTCTTTCTCCTTTACAAAAATGCTTTTTTTTCCCTGAAATTTGAGTCATGTTTGCTGCCATGCTTCTCATGGCTCTCTTCCTACATTCAGATTTAGCTGAAACTGAAGGGATCAAACAGGCAAGATGAACTGATTAAAGACAAATGCTCCTTTTCCTAATACAATTTTTAATTATATAGCAATTAAAAATACTGTAATGTATAGAAAGACAGGCAATATTATATGTATGTGCATTGTGGTGCTAGCAAATGATAAAACTAACATAGATAGAATTAGAGGTGACTTAACAAATTTTTGGTGCTATTTTTATGTTTAGTTTCTGTAATGTTTTTTTCTTCATATGTCTCATTGAAAACAGCTGGAGAAAAAGTATTATGCTTTATTTCCTATGCCTGTTCTGTCACTTGAAACTAACACATTGGCACAAAGGAGCTAAACCTTCTTTAAGATAAGATTCCAGATACTCAGACATGTGACAGTTGCCCACTGATTATTCTTAGGTGTTGCTTCCTGGCACAGTTCCCCTTTCTGTTTATGTGGAATGGATTTTTTTTTAATTTTTTTTTTTAATTCTGAAGCTTACTTCAGTGATGAATGAATACAGTCCTTCTTATTTCAGAGGATTAAATACTTAGTTTAGACAATATACCCAAAGTCACCTGCTAAAAATTTCTGTAAATAAGAAAGACTTGTGCCTGCATTTTCTGCAGCCTGGTTTTGTGTGCAAGTGCCTGGATTATGGACACCACAGGCAGATAAAAAAAATATTTTATATAGACCAGAATAGCCCAGATCCAGCAAGGTGATACCGGCTCTGGAGTGCTGCCAGAATGTGGCTTCTGGAGAAGCCAAGTAGGAGACAACTTGTGTGGTAATGTGCTGAAATGAAGCCATTTTGAGCATGCCTGCTGTGCCCTGCTGGCACTTCTGGTTCCAAAATGTCTTACTGCGTCAGGCACACCCAGATGCAGTACCTGGACTGGATCCATGTGTTTCCACAGTGAGCCTACTGAGCAGTTCTGGGAGAACCAGTCACAGGTGGTAGAACAAGCTTCAGAAGCAAGGGAATTAAATTCTTCTGTAGTTTGGGAAAGAGAGCTTCTTGATTTTCATGCTTCAGAAAATCTTCTTTCCCCTTACTGGAAACATGATAAATAATATTATATTGTACAGTGTTTAGCAAACTTGGATGTGCAAATCCCACCAATTCCAAAATGAGATAGCCAGCTCATGATGAACACTAAGAACTTTTCCAAAAGTTTCCATAAAAGGCATTTAATAATGTAGACATGACTTTCTTTGAGAAATAGGTTTATCCTTGAAAAGTGACACTGTACTATTTACTGTCTGTCTCTGTGCCACTGAGAAGCACTTCAGACAAATATTCTTTCTTTAGATTGACATGGCCTTTACAGGAATAATATTTGTTTTGTAAAACTGATGTGAAACTCTGAAAGGCCTTCTGATTTGCTTGTACGACATCTAACTTCCTGGTGAATACTCATGTTTTTAGCTTTTAACATTTTCTCTTCCTTCATCTGCATTAGAAATACTTGCTATTTTTATTAGGTATAAAAAATACTTGGCTATATCACCCTCACACCTATGTTTCTTAAAGACCAAAACTCATATTCTCTCTGTTTTGTTTTGTTTCTTTTGAGAGAGGACATGATTTAGTTTTAAATGGGGGTTGACTCCAGGTTATCGAAAGCTCTGTATGGGCACTATGGAAAAATTATGACCCACATTTAAAAAAACTCAATGTATTCCATATTCATAATTTACATCCATATTCAGTTGTTTCTCTTCCACTGTCATTCATTCCTCCTCTGTTAAAGATCTGATGACCTCATCCATTATTCTTCCAACTAGTTTTTTTCAAATAATTGTATAACTTTAGCATCAGTGACAGATGATTATTTGTCTTAATTGAATTAATTCAGCTTTTCATCTACTTATTCATGTTTTCCTCTTCTGAAAATGCCATCAATGTTCCAGAAAATGAAATTATATGAATTATATATATTCTCCTTCTTTAAATGTGTAGGTATCACAAAGTAGTTAACCTGTAGCTATTCTAGCCTGTAAAACATTTCATACTATATAAAGTCTGGGTGCTACAGAAACCAATGGGGAAGCTCACATTAATGAGCTAGGATTTTACTGTTAAATTGTTCTAAATGAGAAATGCCACGTTAGCAGTTCACTGATGATGGGCTACTGTATGGTGCGGTGACCAAAGATCAATATGCCAAGCTACTAGAAGAAAAACTTACTGTAAATCCATCTGGTGCATTGTTAAGACAATGGTTTCTATAGAAAAAACAAGTATTTCCACACTTTCCTCTCAAAAGTGAATTTGGTGTCAATTAAGAATGAATTGTACTGGTTCAAAATGTCTGCAGACTGTCCTGATCAGCCTTGTTAAGTCCAGAGTTACAGATTTTCTCTTTAGGACAGACACATTATGTAAAGCTGAGAAGGAAAAGCCAGACAAGACCTCTCTCACAAATTAGTTTAAAATACATACAGAAATTACTAATAGGCTTCTAAGCCTACCACAGATGCTTTGCCTGATTCCTTAGCAATGGTGGAACATCTAGGTCTTGGCTGGACCATACTAAATGGCAATTGTCCTGTACACCCCTTACTTGATATGTAACTTTTCTGTTACAAAATGCAATCAAATGGAGTCACTGCATTGGTCCAGCTAAACTGATTGTTCATTTAAAGTCCAGAGTCAAATATTTCTCAAAATTTGTATTAAAAATGTGTTTCTGAAAGTCTCTTTCCCTTTATAGCTTTTATTTTCACCCAAAGCACAGTGAGCTACAGCTTCATAGATCTCCTCTAATTTAACTCTTCTCAGGAGCTCCCTTCTGGACTTGCCAGAAGAGCAAGTCCCTTTGCTCCTAAGTTAGTGCACATGCTACAAAAAAAAAAGAGCTACACCAAAAAGAGGCCTGTAGCAAAACCACAAAGTGACTGCACACTTTCTGCATTTCATACGCTTAAGTCTATGACCAAGTAGTAAAATCTTTCCATATTGACACTGTGGTGTTCTTGTAAGAATTAGGCATAACAGAGTATAACAAAGAATGTTTCATGGAAAGGAAGAGTCACTTACTTGTAAATTTTTATAAAGCCTCAATTAGACTAGCTAATTAATGCTTCTCGAGAATGTCAATTATGCCTTTTTTAAGCAGGAGAAATCAGGGTTCCTCTAGGTCTTTTGGAATATCTTGGCCATTACTTAAATTACTTTAACTCCAATGGGATTTCATCTTGAAATCACACAGATTGTATTTTTTATTTTCCCTGAATCCTGCAGTGAGTCCCACAAGGTAGGTACACAGAACAAAATGAAAGCATTGAAATAAATTAGCTTTGTGCTCAGCACCCAGAAGGACATTCCAGGTTAAATGGAGATGCAAATATTATGCAGTTTTTTAGTATCAAGCTATTTCACTGTGGCACTGTTAGTTAACCACCTAACCAGTTTTGAAATAGTATATAGTATTCTTGCATTTACAAAAAATGCAATGGGTTTTATTGTCTTTGGGCATTTATTTTCTGTGTAGGCTTGTTAATCTACAGAAAAGCACATGTAGGTTAGTTCTCGCTACAGCTAGTAAAACAAGTAAAACTTCTAGACACAGGCTATGGAACATGCAAATAAATAGTTCTGGGATTTCTGCAATGGTGTGTTTATGTAGTGAGTAAAAATGGAAGTAGTAAACCAGGAAACTTGTTTCCAGTAGGGGCTGTATGACCACTTTTATACATTTCTAGCATTTTAAAGGCAACCACAATATAGAAAAATGAGTAAGTGTAGGGTTGTGGAAGGAGTCTACCTGCTTCATCTGTTAAGTGACATTTCAAAAATGCAGGTTTCTACTCTTCTGTCAGTAGGTGGGAGAGTGTTTTCTTGCCAACAGTAGAGTTGCAAGTTTTAGTGCCAAAAACCTTTAGTAAAATGTCAGCCTTTGCTCCAAACAATATGCAAGAAAAATATGCTTTCCATTTGTAGATTAAATTACCCATCAAATGCAAAGGAAAACCAAAACAACCTAGTCTTGTAACAGATTCAAAAGGCTTCTAGGTAGACTTCATAAAATTTTTACAAGCATGAAGAATGAATGGCTATCCATGTGTAACCAGGCATTTATAAGGGAACTTTCTGAAATAAATCCTTTAGTAAAAAAAAATGTTGTACAAATCAGCTGTGAAGAAATTCAGAAGGAGGTGCTGTGAATGAAAGCATAATGCTTTGTTTTTAGACTATTATTTTCCATAAATATAAGTGCTCGATATTATATCAGCCAGGTGTCAGAAATGAATAGTGAACCTGCCAGAAGGGATGTTTTCCATTTCTTAACAACCATCCTGGTCCATGACAAAATTAATTGGTTTTTTCATATATATTGCTACTAATAGAAGAGATAAAATATTGCCTCTCTTCAAATAACTACCTCTGCACCAAATTTGTTCACTTCAAGTGAGTTCAGTATGATAAATATTTTGATTTTTAAAAAGATAAATGACATAATCTAAATCCTCAGTATTATTAAGCTATTTGTTGAGAAAATGTGCCGTAGAGCTTTCTTATCTTAGTAGTATTTGACCTTTACTTCACTGAATGGGTATCTTAATCTATTACTTACTGTAAGCTATTTCCTGTGATGAGAATTCGAGCTCTCAGTCTGTCTTGATTGCCTTCCACTATGGTTTAAGGTGTTAGGAGACTCAATAGGACCACTCCACTGTCAAAAAAATGATATAAAAATAACTCATCAGTGACTGGTCACTCTTTAATAGTCTGCTGTATGGTGCAGCATTTCCTATAATATGTGAATTATTTGAGGTCAACTTGCATCACAAAAGCATGACAGAGATACCAAAAACTTTTTTTTGCATCCCCTTCTTTAAATAACATCAACCATGGCAAAGAAAGGCAAAAGCTTTGTTTTGAATCACATTCCAGTTATTTTTTTTCTTCTGTTTCTCCCCACTGGCCAGCCCATGCTGATCCCAGAATGAGACTCTCATTCAAAGGTCAGTGTTGCAAGGTGAGGGATCTGCCATTAGCCAGATGAAGATCTGCTTGAACAATCATGCAGGTCTAAGGGAATCTTTTTTTATTATTTTAATAGACCTTAGGTAAACATCTTAATTATGAATACCTTGCCTCAAGAGTTAGATTGTGCTCAGAAGAGAAACTGTTAAAATCTTCGGAAGACACACTTCTCAAATCTCTTTTGCCATGGTTCAGTTCTGTGAATATTTTATTTCAAATATGTCTGCATAATTTGGTGATATGTTGACACTGAGAGGTTATGATTTTCCTCCTGCTCTGCTTTATCTCTAAAACAATAATATAAAAAAAATTGTATTACTGATCCAATGTGATCCATCTCTGTGTGTTTAGTAGCTTTGCAATGAGTAGGCAATTTTGCAGCTTTCATTGCAAAAAGTGACATATTGATCAGGAGGCCTTTGGAAATCCTTCTGAACTCCAAGTTCAGAAAATGCATGTTCTTTAATACAGCACATTGCACTTGAACCAAAGGTAGCTCAGTGAATAAGAGAGGAAAACATTGCTACAGGGATACCCAAGTTTGCTATGGTTGTGTTTTTTCTTTCATGCCCTCAGTGTTCTCTTAAGGTAATAACTGTATTTGAATATGAAAGAAGTATTATACTGATTGTAATAAAATGAAAAATATAAGTTACAAGAGCATTTTTCTATATGTCTTGACAAATATTTTAAAACAATAGCAGAGGACTACCAGTAATTTTTCACCCTTAAAAGATTTTCTCTTCTTCCATTATGATGCTTTACACGGTGAGCTGGCAAGACGAAGGTATAATTATGCAAACTGTACCGGTCTCTTTAAACAGTAGGTTATCTTCTTCATAACAAAAAGGATTCAAAATCTGATTCCAAAAGTATATCACTCATGGGGAAAGTTGTATTTTCACAATTACTCTCAACAGCTCCATCTCAGGATTTTCAGCACATAAAATAGGTTATATTTGGATAATACCTATGAAAAGCCAGCTGCAATTCTACAAGTGTGGCATATTGTCAGATTATATAAATTTAACGCTACACGTTCTCCTGATGCTTACAGAAACATACGGGTTCTGTATGTCTTCAGAATCACAGATAAGGCTTTAGTCATAGATTCTTTAACACACTGTCTTTATATTCTGTACACCTCAATTATTTCTATGGGTTTCAGTCCTGATGCAAAGTCCAGCCCTGAAAGGAGAAGCTAAAGGTGTAGGTGTGGCCAGCTCAGGTCCAGTGGCAATACAGCAGTGGCAGCACAAGGCAGGTGGGACAGGCAATGACTGAGAGCCCTGTGCTGCACTTCCTGTCAAGGGGGATGCACTGGAGCCCTGCCGCTCTCTCTGGCAATGCACATGCAATGTCCTACATCACTCTGTGCTCAGCTTTTGAAATACTGAATTGCAGTTACTTAGTCTGTCCAATGAAATAATAAATTGTGGTCTTACATTGTGGAGCAAAGAAAGCCATCAAAAGGGTTGAGTGGCCATTTCAATTATTTCTCTGACAAACAGCCTATAGGCTTCATCCTTAGCAGGTATTACTATACTGTTACTAAAGAAACAAAACATGTTGCTTACATATCTGTGGGATCCACTTGGCTTACCTGAAATGTTGATTGTAAAACAAACATTTTAGAGTTTCAGTTAATGCTAATATTGATACAACAGGAAAGTTAAAAGCTTAATGTCAGGTTCCTGGGAGCTTTAAAAGTATATATTTAGGTAAGTGACAATGCTGACTCAGCTTGCAAATCCGACCTTTGTCCTTTCAAAAATAACCCACTGCTGTGGGCTCTCTGCCCACTTAGGCTTTGTTTCCTCCTTGGTCTCACTCCTGTCTTCTCCTTGCAGCTGCATTGCTCTCGCCTACAGAGTAGCAGCAGCCTGCTTAGGAAACACGCCTCAGCTCCTCCAAGTTCCATTCTTAACCTCCTTGCTGAGTTATTCTTAAGCCTATTTTTCTAGACACTTGTTTTCCATCAATATTCTAATGATCTCTTGCCACCCTCTCCTGTTTCATCTCTGTCCTCTCTTCCAAGTATGTGCACATATACACACACACATCTGATTTCCTAGAGTTGTCACTCTCCTGTGTGCCCACCTGTCCTCTAGCCCTCTGGCTCTCACCTTTATCAAGATCCTCATTCAATCTCACACTCATTTTTATTGCTTTTTGTTCATAATTATTAAGGGAAGGTGCTCTGGTTCTCTACTAAGAATGAAACGTTTATTGAGTAAGTTAAAAACCAGAAAAAAATATTTTTCCTTTGGTACTTTTATTTCCATTTGTTTTGATTTATGCTACACAAATTCAATTGATAATAAGCCATAACTCCAAATGAGCTTAGAGGTTTCATTTCTAGCTATGTCAATTTATATTTAATAATTTTCTCATTTTTTCTAGTTATCTATTCCTTATTTTAAAAAATCAGAAGCCTCAATGTATGCTGTCTTTTCCACCAAAATTCATCAAAGCCTCATGGAAGGCAACTCAATAACAATAAATAAGTTAAGTAGAAGGAGAGAGAGTAAAACAAACAATGCAAACTGAAAATTAATTTATTTCAATTCACTGTTCTAGAAGGTATAGCACAGATGAGGGCTGAGTGCCAGGAGAGTGCACTGAAAAATCACTGAGCTTTCCTTTTATTTCATTGTGCAATACGTTATATCGTTATTACAATATTATCTGTGATTTTTTTGGTATGGCTTGATTTATTCTAGTGTCTCCTACTTTCTATTCAGGCATTTTATTCAAACTGTGCTTGAAAAAGATACAGCAGGGATGATGTGACAAAAACTCAAAATCCTAGATTAGTGCAGAAACTGAGTAAGTATTAAAAGTGTGTGGTTATATTAGTTCCCATAAAATAATGGATATGAAGTTATTTTTAAAATAAGGTATTAAATATATTATTTAGTTACTCCTATGTCTAAGAACTCTGCTTTCACTGATATCATTTGAGGCATATGGTTAGAGCACCTGGAACCAATCAGTTCATTGAAGCTCATTCTTTCACATATTTTATTAATAAGAAAAGGATTATTTTAGTAGATTAAAGGTACAGTAATATCTTGCACTATCTCCCTATGTTCTCTGCAAGCTCACATGCTTTTAGGGAGAAAAAAAGGTGACACTGAATTAAAATTCTGCCATGCTTCCCTCTTCAGAGTATAATTGGAATTAAAAGGTTTCTTTCACATGAATACCAGGGCCTAGGTTTGGTAAGAATGTAGTAAAAAAAGTGTCACTTTCATGTAATTAATATAGCAAGTCAGGTCACTACATACCCAAAGATGTTATGACATTTAGCTGCAGAACTGGAGTGGATCACTTCAAGTGATTTGAGGGGATTCAAACAGCATCATGCTTGTATAACTAGCCAATTCAAGGCTGAAAAGAAGCATCAAAACTCAACATCTTTGTTAGAAATTAACACTGAGCAATCCATGAGCCTCTTCCCTGCCTCCTCTAAGAGGGATTATCCTTGGGGCAAGCATAACAGAAGCTGTCACCTTCCTTACTCGGTGTAACACAGGCTAACTTTCCCTGGGGGATCAGTGATCTTTGGTACATCCGTGCAGATGCAGATCACAGATGGGATGATTCAGGAATAGCAGAGGAGTAAAACCAGGAATAAATACTGAAGGGTCTTCTAGTTGAAAATGTCCCTGCTCCTAGAAGGGGGGTTGGACTAGATGACCTCTAGAGAGGTCCCTTCCAACCCAGACATTTCTATGATTCTATGATATATTTATACAAGTCTTTTAGACCTTAATGTAGGATCTTCTTTTGGCAAAACGGCTATGAATACAGTCAAGAATAATTACTTACCAGAATATCTTATGGAACAAACTAAGGAACTAGCTGATTTGTTTAGTTATTTAAACATTTGGTCAGATAAAGGAAGCTCACATTTCCTTTCTCTACCTTCCCTGCCCACGATACACATGTGTGTAGTTAGCATACGGGCTTCAAGAATGAAAAGGTCAAGTTTATATCAGGGAAAAGTGGTAAAGGCAGGTGTGGATAACAAGGTCAACTGCCCATGGGTGAAGCAGCAACATTTTTTGTAGTTGATGATGACTTGGACAGGAAGCATCCTCTGTCTGACCTTATCTGCTAACTGCAAGTCATTCCCACTGCAAACAAGGATTTGCCGTGTCAGATTGTCAATACCATCCCTCTCATCTTTATTACAAACTCCTCCTTTTTTCAGTGTTTGTCCTGGCTTTTGTTGGGACTCTGACACCTCACTGTAAGAATGTAGCCAAATGCTGGGCTGTGTTTCCAACTCTAAATCTCAGCAAGCCTGGGGTGGGGGCTGATAAGGGAGATTAAATAATAGGTGTTGACTGTCCCCATTCCACCCATAAATAATCTTAGGAAGGTTGCTGTAGCAATGTTTTCAGTCAAATATGTTTTCAAGCTCACTAAGTTGAACCTTCTATCCACACTGGATTTTAGCAAATGTAAAAACTACTAACCTCATTGCTGACTCCCTCTCATCTGAGTGAGAGAAAAAAAAAAAAAAAAGATATCTTGTTAGAAGATGCTTTAGATTTTCTAATGGTAGGACAGTCCTGATTCTTCTGCTTATTGTTAACACACAAGTAATTCCATTTACATGGCAATTACAATAGAATAAAGCAGATGTATCAGGGGAGAGTATGTGCAGTACAGCTTTCCATATTTCTGTGCATCAATATTATCCTCTGGTGAAGAATGAAGTATGATTATTTTAAAAAAAAATATATTACAGTATTTATTTTATCATCCAGATGACAAAGCAAAACAAATAAGTTCCACTTTTTCCACAGGCTTTCAAAACAGAAAGATGCATGTGCTTTCCTGGTAGCTTTTCCTTTTTCCAATGTACCCAAATCATTTTTTAGAAAGTTAAAGAATTCTAAGGAATCTTTATCCTCAGAAACTAGCTAGAACCCAACAGAGCCTCAATTTAGTGTCCTGAATTTATCCAAATGCACCACAGTGTTACATAGTATTGTTTCCAGAGGTGCTCAAACACTATTTGCTCCCAACAACAGGTTCATTTGCCCTTTTAATTAGCTACCATCAATAAAAGTCTCTTTCAGTGACAAAACCAGCTTTGAAATTAGAACAACTATTTACAGAAAAGATATGTTCTGAACACAGACTGCTAGTTTTCTGGTGTGTATGAGGACAGGAGTAATTTCTGCTGCTGTGTGAGGCAGGGACAGTCATTTAATCATAGGCTGCAGAGAGGCTTGCTGCATGCTACCAGGTGAGCAGGCCAAAGCCAAGTAAGCTTCAACTTAAGTGGAAAAAAGGGCCAGTGACGGACTCTCTTAGCAGACTGAAACTGGTTTTCCAAATGGGACCACAAAAAAATGTCATACTTTATTCCCAGTGCCTGTAAAACCTTTCTTAGTAGAGAAAAATAAATCCTACTGCCAGACAAGCACAAGTAACTGGGAAAAAAATTATCTTGACTTTCAGGTTCTTCCTTATATTTCTGTACTTCCTGACAACTGTTTTTCATCTATAGCATAAATAGAGCGCCAACACAAAGCAAACCCCCAGATAGCCCATTCCACACACTGGGCAGAATCTTTAGCAGTTATCACCTTGTTAATGCTATTTAGAAATATAAGCTTCACTATATTTCTAGTTATTGAATATGTTACCAAATATATCAGAATTTTACATCCTTCTTGACGTTCAGCAGTAAGATAAGAAAATGTAACTGCCAGAAATACATGAATGTTATTACAAATTTTTTAATTTAGTGAATGGCCTCAATTCTAACACATATGTCTGAGATTACCTCTGGGTGTTTTCTGATGATGATTCATTTGATTTTCATCTTCTCTTGAAGAGATTTTTGTATTTCATTTTTGATCAAGTAAATTTGTCTGTGTGATTTAGCATCAAGATAGAGATGATAATTCTTTCCTTAAAAACATGTCCCATAACTCTTCAAAGTATTAGGAGTACTAGTATTATTCCCATGCATAAACCTATGAACACTGAAGAAGCCCAGTTAAAACAAACAAACAACAAAAAAACCCAGTGACCCCCCCAACCCCACCCTAAAAACAATACACACTCTTCCTTTCATTTTTGCTTCTTTTTTTTTTTTTTTTTTTTTTTTTTTTTTGAAAAAAGATGTGACAGTGAATCAGAGCTCTCCAAAATATCTATTTTAGAATTTCATATGGATATTTTTCCTTTTTTTTCGTAATATTTTTGCTTACATTTAAGATTCATCTTAGAAGTGTGGCAGTTCATCTCAGAGGAGTGTTGAAGCGATAGGGTGTGAATAGGTACTTCCTCAGAGATCTGCACAGGCTTCTCCAAAGAGGATGATGGGATTAGAAAGCTATACAGTTCACTCTGTACACAGAATACAGAGCAAATGGACAATTAATCATACAGTGTCAATCAATGAAGGCCCCAGAAGCTTTTTAAGGATGTTTTTACAATAAAGTTATCAGACTCCATTGATTCCATGAAGGGCTGAATGCTTCAGTCTGCCCCAACAGCAAGCTGTAGGAACCTCTCTGAGTAGAAGCTCTAGAGGCCCCTGGAAAAAAAAATAAATATCAGAAAGAAGGGGAATGCATCAAATGATGAATATCCTAAAAGTCAACAGAAAGCATCCTGACTACAGTAATTTTGAGAGCAAAATTGCAACACGCAAGACTACAGATGTCATTGGCCAGAAATAGACACTGACACAAAGAATTCCAGGAGGCTTAACTTTATACAACCATACCACCAGTCAAGTTTATAGAATCTATTAAAGTATTTTCAGCTTTGATACATTGATTTTTCTTAGATGCAAAAGCAAGTGCCTTTCATTAGAAGACTTAGCTAGAATGTAACTATTTAAATGAGAGCCCAGAGACATAAAAGTCTTCAAAACTGTAGGTTGTTCAGAGACCAATTAAATTTTTCTCTGCTATAAGATAGCAGAAATAGGTTTCAATTTGTTCCAGATAAGTTCTGGATAACTAAACTGACCCTATTAAGAAAATATTTCAGAACAAGTGAAGGTGCTGGAAGGAGGCAGAAAATGCATTTGCACTGTTTGGCAGCTTATATGGACTTAAAATTCTCTGCACACAGACTTCTTTGCCTCCATAACTGGACTGCTCACTCCTCTGCCATCTCCTGAATAAGATTGCATCAAAATATTTAAAGGGAAAAATGTAAACACTAATGAAGATTAACTTGGATTTGATTATTTCTTTATAGTTTGATATTCCAAATTAAACCACAGCAGGGCACTGACTGACAAAGATACTATTATTGTTTTATGATACATCTTATTGCAGGAAAATCCTATACAACAGAGTAACTGATCTTGTGATGCTTAGAAACAGGAGCTTTGGAAAGTGACAATAAGGTTTTACTATAATTATTAAAAACTTTAAAAATGGTTTTAACTTTTAAGGACTTGTATAATAAATCTGTGCATCCTTACTATTTTAGATCAGTTTATTTTGTTAACCACAAAGAAAAAACAGTTTAAGGTCTATGAAAATTAAAACCAGACTTGTAGTTATTCAACCCATAGTTCCCAAAGCTTTTAATTTTAATTTGGTTTTAGCTTTCATCTGTGTTTTTAAGAAAGGTGAGGAAAAATTCTGTATTAAAAACTTAAATGTTCGCAAGAAATGCTTTAGCTGGAGAAGAAGCTTTATTGATTCTCAGGGCTGGGCTTTGGGAATTGAATTTTTCTGGAGCATAATATTTATTTACTGGTGTACAGTAAACACTGCAGTTTATCAGACAGCTGGCTTCAGTTAAAGACAGCTGATGGATAGGCCAGAATATACATATGAAGAAGAAAATTATTAATATGGTAGAAACATTTCCCCCCCTGCTTAGAATTAGACTGTCTATGCCTTTGGTTTGAATGTAATCACTCTTGTGATTTGCTGCCTGCATTATTCTACCTCCTATAGGTACCAATCATCATTACAGTTTCTATCTACTAGACTCTTAATATTATGTATGAAAAAGTAGGTTGAACATACTGTATAATCTTGGAATTCTTATCATCATAGAGCTAATTTAGACATTTATCCATGTGTCAGCTGCAATCTCATCTCCTCTGTATGAAAGTGTCTGTTCTAAACAAAGCACTCCAGTGTTCAGGAATTTAAAAAAAAAAAAAAATTACATTAAAATAATTCACATGTTAAATGCAGAGGTAGAAAGCAATAGCTTTTCCAAGTTTTTTTGGGTTTTTTTGGGTTTTTTTTTGAGGTGTCCAAAATAATTTAGTGACTATTTCCTTCTTCTTTCAACACAGGACAATTAGTTCTAGATGCAGTTACTAGTAAGCCAATAGCAGCTGCATCACAGTTTCTTCCTTTCTCTGCCTCGCTGCTTGTCTGAATCTTGCCTTAGCACTTTTCTTTCTGGCTGTGGTCTGCAAGCAACTGCTTGTCACACATGTTAACCCTGTTTCTTGACTTGTGGTTTGAGACAGCTTGGTTTGTCAAAGGGTCGGAAGCCTGAGTACCACTGAAGTTTTGCACTTCAGTTGATAAAGGACTGGCAGCAAGGCCAAGGAATCCTGTACCCTACTGATATTTTGTAACCATCTTTTCTGTCATCAGATGTGTAACAAAGACTGCAAGTGGTGGAAGAGTAATCCTATTTTTAATTGGTAATAACAGTGATTTAGAATTTTAATTAGAAGTAATTATCTCGAGGACCACTGATTTTGGTGAAAAACAATGTGAAATTAAACTGCTGTTGTCAGAGAGGAGGGGGTTTTGTTTTGTTTTGGTTTGGGTTTTTTTGGGGTTAATTATTATTTCCAGGAGCCCTGAATCCAAACAGATTCATGAAGAATATAGAACTTATATTTAGTATAGTTCTTTATTTATGTTTTGAATATCTAGACTATGCCAGGTTAGAACACTGAAATTCCTTTTAATGTTTGGGACAAATCACCATCTAAGAAGGATACTATCTGCCTGTCCAGGTGTAGCTTTTAAATATATATTAGGGCATTAAATTTATCTGCCCACCTGCCAGACACATGGACACAAAGTATACAGTATGGACCAATGCTTATGACAAATGTTTGGCTTTAGAGGCCTCTTTTGTTTACAAGCTGTCATGATTTTAATCAACATACCATACCAATCTTCTGTTGTAGGAAAGGGAAGCAGGAACTCTGTCAATTATCTTTGTCCTACTCTAATGCAGGCATAGAAGGGATCCCCTATACAATTCTATTAAAAGATCCTTGTACAGCATCACATTCCATTTAGACAGCAGGTGAACAAAACCTTTCCTATTCATTAAGGTCTTGGAATAATTCATTTTGGCATTCTGTCCTGACCCCAGATCTTATGATACCAAGCAGAGCACCAGGAGAGTAGGAAAGTGCAAATGAATGTGCTGTTTTGTGGATGCTATCAATCTGACTGGTCCTGTACTTCAGAAAAGCAGAGAGCTCTGTTTTCATTGTTTACCTGCTTATCATCAAGTAAATACTGATTACAAGTTTCCTTAAAATTAGTTGGCAGCTACAAAAAACAGTTAAGAACAAACTCAAGTCTTCATTAACCAAACATAACCCACATGGAGGATGTGATGCCTGTTCAGCATCTCCAGAACCCGCAAGAATAACAAACGGCGTAGTTGCCAAGTAGGTCTTCTTACTTTCCTTTTAAAAGCACTGTTAAATTAAGAAGACAGTAATTGTTACTGATTTAGGTACCTTTATAAAAAAAACAAAAAAAAACCAAAAAAAAAACCAAAACAACAAAAAACCAAACCAACAGAGTTCTCAGCTTCATTCACAGATGTATGTAGAACTTCTATCAAGGGCACTGTCATGTCAAAACTGGCTTGCAAGGCAATTCCTGCAACTTCATTTACATTTAAATAGTTGTAATAAGGAGAACTTGGCAACAGCACTTAACTCATCGTGCCTGACTGACTGTCCTTATAGCTGGCAACTGGAGTCAGTCACGATTCAAAACTTGATGCCACAGTGTAGCAACCTGAAGGAAACTGCTAATTCATCAGTCTCTGCTCAGACTTACTAAAATTGTCATTGAAAGATTTTCTTACATAGGTCTGTGGCTGTAAAATGAGTAGCTAATATGTGGGTAGGGAGGAACAGGTGGTAACTCCCTGGGTAATCAGCTTTAACACAATTCAGTTTAAATTCTTCATTGACTGGACTGCAGCTACCTGCTTTGGCTGACCTCCCCTCAATCTTCACACAGTTGGAGACAACCTGTAGCTCCTACAGCAACAATCACCAGCTGGGTCTACTCAGGACAGATTGATGACAAAGACCTTTTGCCAGTCACATGCAAAGTTACTGTGGTCTGTAACAAGTTCATAGGTGATTCCTTAAGAACCCTTGATGGAAAGCAGCTTTCAGTCTACATCTCAAGATTCAGTATGTTAACCATTAGAATTGCTAGCATTTAAAAGTTATAATGATGCCATGTTAAATACATCACGTTTCAGACATACTATGATAGAAACATTACTTATGTTCAACTATGCCAAAAATTTAGTTCTAGGTAAATTCTCCATTCTCTTATTATTGTTGATTTTGGCTAAACTGAATGATCCAGAAAAATATCTCTGCTTATGTAATATGAGACCATATATAAACATGACAAAGAAGTCCAGCAACAATAGCACTTTCTATCTGTAAGAGGGACCAAGGGATTTCAATAACTCAAAACTAATGGTTGAAATTTAGTATTTCCTTGACAAACAGCAATAGTGTAATCTTTACTAGGAGCAGGATTGTTGGACCTTGGTTGATCCACTGGAGTTTCTATTTTGTCTCACTCCTATAAATCCTTTTCTTTGTCTTACCACTTGTATAACCAATTTATAGCCATCCCAAGGTTGGGTGGAAATGCAGGGGTAAACACTGCAGTGAAAATTACGTGTGCGATGGTAGAGTAAGATAATTCAGTACTGTTCAGAATTTCTGGATCACTTTGCCACAGCAAGGCCAATCTGTTTAATGTGTACCTAAGCACATATACTACATAAATTACAATGCAGAGATATACTACCCTAGGCTACACCCTTGAGTAGCTTCAGTGCTGTCTGCTTGAAACTGCTCCTAGCCACAGCTTATGGCTGCAACACAGAACAGCAGAGAACAATCCTCCTTCCCCCCACCCATGTCTCTGAGCAGCCCATAGTTCATTCAGCCTTCTGCAAACATGCAGAGGTTAGTAGCTGGGTTTAGTGCACTCCAAACCATTCCAAGTACAAGAGAGGAACAAATGCATAACTGGGAAAGAGAAAGCCTATTAGAAGATTAATTACATCACAATTCTTCCAATAAACATTGATTGTACCACTTTCACTAATTTGAGGTCTATCCGCATCAAAGTAACTCATAAATGTACAATATATGTTTTCAAACTAATCTTCACTGCTATTCATTTTGTTTCTATGTAATATTTATCTTTCAAAGAGACTAAAGATAGCTATCCACTATGACTACAAAAATCCCTTTGAGGACTAATATTTAATTTCTTTTTACAGTTCTCTTATGCCTTTAAAGATTTAGATTTTTGGTACTGCAGGTTCCTTACCTATATACTCTACACATATTTTTACTGTACCAAGGAGAACAAAAGTATTTTACTCTGCCTCTTACTCTGTTTCTCATGCTTATTGTCCAGATCTGAACAGTTAAAATGACTGGGTGAAAAGAAGAAATAGAAATCATGTACTTCAGATTTTAAGAGACCAAAAAAGAGTTTCCAGATGTTAGACTCTTTCTTTATAAGACATGCTTCTTTGTATTAACACTGGAAATCTTATACTATTTCAGAAGTAAAGCAGAATGAAGGTGGGATAGCAGACAACTATATATGACAGCAGCTACAACGTTCAATACTTTTTTTCATTTTTAATGATTAGTTTTACATGCCTCAGTCATAAAAGCAAACCCAAACAGATAAATGAAAAACACATAAATTAATATAGCAATAATTAAAACACGTAATAATATAACCCACATATAAATAAATTATATTAAAATATAGAAAGTTACAGAAGAAGATTTCTGCATTTTATTTAATGAGCATTTCTGTAATTAAGGAACTGTTTCTCAGTACAATGTGTGTGGAACAAATCTATTCAAAAGAAGACATCACACAAAGTCTAAACAGTGAACAAAGCCTTTGCAATCAATTTGAGATGTTGCTTCAATACCAAAAGATCTCTTTAGGATAAAAATGTTGGACCTTTATGAAAAAATTGTGAAGTTAAACTGTTGCATGGAGGATAAAAGGAAGAGAGAAATACCTAAAAGTTGAGTAGAAAAGAAAAAAAAACCCTAACATTTAGGAAAAAAAAAAAAAATTAGTAATCTGCAAAAACAGATTATGAAGGTTTTTTTGAGAAAATGTCTTAGTAGTGTACACAGTCATCACTTCATTAATTTCAGCTGCATTTTGATAGTATGTATCAATCAAGAATCTGCTCACAAAGTTTTCAGACAGCTTACAGTAAAACTGCTTCTTGAAAGCATCCTTCAAGGTGAGGTGCCTGAGCCTGGTAAGATAAAATTGGCTGAGAACTATAAACATGTGCCATACAACATTTCAGGAGACTTCAAATGCTTTTGTGTAAGTTTAACTGCACAGCACAACTACTGTCCTATCTGAATTCTAGCATGGCGTAAAATGCTAAGAAAAATCTTTTGTTTTCATCTGAACATCACACTGCTTGCCAGGTCTCTTTAATCATCTAATTAAAGATAGTTCCTAACATTTTTGATTTTCTAATTCACTTTGAACAAACAGAATAATTGCTGGAGAAAACACACTCAATAGCTGTACGGTATGTGAGAAAAATTTTCACGAGTGCTCAAAGGAGTGAAGCAATTAATTTAAGCTTCAAGAAAGTATCACTTTATTGATTCAGTAAGTAAAAAATATTTGTGATATTTTAAATATTCTATTAAAATGGAAACCTTTAGCAATATTTGGATATTTTTTTAGCATTAAACAGTTCAAAAAATTAAGAAATCAGTGTTATGGTTGTATAATCTATGTATCACATTTACATTTTTAATAATATTAAACTGTTAAGGTTATGTTTTCAACAAAATCACTTCCAATCTGACAGATTCTAAAAGAAAATAATCAAGTTCTATAACCGAGTAATTATAAAAGTTTCCATTAAAGACATTGAGATTTCATACCTAAGTAGCTGTTTTTCCCAAATGCAGTGGCAACTTCACTTTATGCATCTTGATTTTGTTAAATGACATACCACCATCAACACAGACTCCCGGTCAATGAACTGACCTTAAAAAGAATATATGACCTGGGACTCTCAGGACCCTGTTCATTCCCAGATCTGTCAAGCAGATCAAAAGACAGGTTTTCTTTCTTCTCATCTGGTCTGTTCTTTCCTGCCATCTAGCCAATGTATTAATTTTCTGCTCACCTAATCATAGCCCCACCTTTGAATCATGTAGAAATGATACGCTCTTGACTGCCTACTGACACGTGTACTGTACCTTGTATACCACAGTGGCTCTTGTCACCTAACATTATCAACAGCATTCATCTCATTGTCTTATTTTGTACAATGAGATGTGCTATGTGAATGTAATATTCATCTCTAGCCACTTCAAGATAAATTATCAGCATAGTGCATTTCACACATGACTCCCATTATATCCCACAGATACAGTATAAGCTACTCCCTAGCAACTGCAGCAAAAACGTACCCCTCTTGGTAATTTTTCCAGCTAAAGAAACTAACTTGCTAATATTATGAACTTCATATATATAAAACAATCTTGGCTACTGTCATCTTGAATTATTCTGACTAATGGTCCTTAAGATGCATTTTTAGCCTTTTGCCAAGTTTGGGTTCTCATACTGAAGCTTCTCTCTTGCAAACCTCCCACCTCAATAATTTTATCATGAAGGGAAAAAAAAAAGAAAGTTTTTTTTCCAAATGGAGAAATATCTTCCCAATAAAAAAAACCCCTAACCATTTCTATAAGAATTATAATCATGCCATGAGCTAGAAATTCATTTTATATGGGAAATTAATCTCCTAGTATGCCAGCAAGAGTGGAGATGCTGGATTTATCTTGTGGAACACCAGAGAGAGTCTTTTGGTTGGAATTCATTCACATACTGAATGGGATTGCAAGTACATTCAAAGCTTTTAAGTAGACTATTGCTTCCTATGTTACCCTACAGCTATTTAAATAAACTTAATAGCTAGAGAAAGAAAGAAATTACTAGTCCTTGTTTAAAAACACTATCCTCATGCTTACATAACACTTGGTCAATAAGATGTGGCTGTTGTGAGACTGGTATTCTTTTAACATATACCATACAATATTTTAAATGAAATAACTGAATAACAACAGTTAATACTTCACACATGAACAGAGCCTTCTACCAAACAGCATCAAAATTTAGGTTTCCTCCTTCTGCCATGGGAAAGGGCGTGACAGGAGACTGGAACTTCCCCATATAAATTATGTCAAGCCTTTAAGTGTGATGCCAACCAGGCTGGTTAGGTTAGCACATTCAGGCAATGCCTAGTTTGGTATTATTGTTGCACTGCTGTGAAAGGGCCTGCTGGTGAACCAAAGCCATTACCAAAAATGAAAAGGGGAAGACTGGGGCAGATGATGCGTGTCTGATACCTCCCGGTACCAGATTGTTTGAATCTGGACCCTTCATTTGTCTTCACAACATAAAATGTCCAAGCTAACTTTGTACTATGGGTATAGCTCTATGGTCGATTAGATTAAGTCCCATGATTAGATTATGTTTATTAGACTGTTATACTTAACATGGTGGTAGTCACTGCAGACACAGGTAGCCAGAGTATAAGACAGTGCTGATCTTACCTTATGGAAAGCATTATTTCCTAGTAATTGAATCCCTCAGCATCTCAAAACCCAAGGACCTGTGATAACAAGACAGGTGCTCTGCAACAGTTTTGCAAAGTCACCTTCTTTTCCCTGGCCTTTCAGCACAGCTAAATGGTGAAACTGCCTGAGTTCTCTTGCTGATAACTCACCAGTGATAACTACACCACTGCAGCTTAGCATCTGCAATAATCAGATTTTGGTATCTGTCTCGAGTCAGGCCTAAAGTTTATCTTTTTTAATATTGTAATATTTATGTGTAATATTTCAATATATACAAGATACACATTGTAGTTCTATTGCTGCTAAACAGGATCATACTGAGTTCAGGCTACAGTGGTACACACAGAATCTATTAAATTCTAGATGGTCAAGGAATAATATCTACATTACATTTTTATATAGTTGCACTGGTTTCCACCTTAATAGATGCTTGTATAATGAAAAAAAAAAAAAAACCAAAAAACAACCCTGGTTAAAAGATGGTGTATATATATGTAAAGTGCTGCATAACATCAACTGACAAGAGGTGGTGTTCACAAGGCAAGAAAAGCAAGTGAATACACCACTGACATTTTAGTGCAGCTGAAATTATATCAGTGAACATTAGAACAAATAACTTTATTCAGACAGTAAAAATATTCTCTTTGATGTGTAAGGTGAATTTCTGAAAGGATAGAAAATGTTCCAAAACTAACTTCTGTCTTCTGTACTAGATTAGAGCTCCATTCTTTCTAATTACTTCTTTCTGAACAGCAAATAATTTAAGGAACATTAAAGCAACTTTTGTTCCAAATAACTTTCATTAATGCATTTTCGCTCTTGCTGTCTTTCTATAATACTGGTATACAAGAAAGCAATGAATACTGAAGAAATCTCAATTAAGATTTTACAGGCAGTCCTGCTACCAGAACTGTTTTCTACTTCAACACAAAAATATAATATTCTTAAAAGTCACATGATTGACTCTGGGTTCAAGAAGAGGGAGACAACTCAATTTAGGTGTTACACTATTGCACAGTATTTCCTCAGCTAAGTCAATCAACATATAAGAGCTTCATGCTATTGTGATTATATTGCTTCTGGTACAGGAGTCATTTAGGTATCTTTGCTCTGCACACACAGAGAGAAGAGTTTCAATGTAGTTGCATTCTTTTACAGTGTTTTACTGCATATTTTGTCCACATCAAAAAAAAAAAGCACGGCTCCTGTCACACCTGTTGGCAATTTATAATTAACACTGAAAAACCTTTAACTGAAGGCAGTAACTAAGTTAAAAAAAAAAGGCATGTATAGAAAATTGCTCACTGGACACTGATACTAAGTTATAAAATCAAGTAAAAGCCAGTGGCACAGAGGAGATTAGTTTAAGTTGCTACTGCTTATGGTGTGTTTTGTGGATGAGCTCATGTTGACATCTGTAAAACATTTGTCACCATTACCAAATTCAACCACAAAAACCCTAATGCACACTTTCAAAAACATTTCTTGTGCAACATTATTTTCTAAAAGGAACATGCCCTCATGCTTCAAAAACTCCCAATCATGCCTAACCAATTCTCCTGTGCCCTTTCTATCATGCTGTGAAGCATATGTGCTTCACTTGCAAATAGTCTAAAAATAAGTATATGCACACAGCTTTATCGAGTCAAAAGAGAAATCCTATAAAGGCTTAAGATTTAAGGATCTATATCAACTTCCACTGGCATGCAGCCTTGTGGATGGTCAAAAAGACAGCAATTCCAGGACAGAAAACAGTACCTGTTATCTAGCCACAGACAAGAGGAATTCAAACAGCAAACACAAAAGCAGAGCACACTTACCCCTTCCCTTTAGGTAATTCTACCTTTGCAACTGTTACAGACCTCTAGCAGGAAAGAAAACTGGAAGGACGATATAAACACCACTTCTGTTGACTGATAACCTCTAATAAAAAGCATAGCATGTGTTGCATGTAGCTATGCTTTAATCATCTTCCTTGATACCTTTTAGTGAAGCTGACCCTGAAAGAAGTGCAAATGAAACTCACATACGAGGTTATGCCAAGTTTTGACGTGACCCTAGAACAGGGTGCTGGAGACCATCTGACTTTGTGTTCTAAGAAGTCATATGTCACTGTCAAGAGAAATCAAACGCTATACAGAAATTGGCATATTTAATAAAATGTTATTGAAACAAATCCTAATTAGAACACCGCTAAATAATATGCCCAATTCCTGAACCAAAGTAATCAGCTTCAGTGTCACTACCTGGCACCAAACAAATGGCAGTTCCATTAGAGCCATGTATTCATCACTTCTGTAATGGGTAAACACTAGAGCTCTAACTGTATTTCCATGAGAGAGTCCACTATGGTGTAGCTGGTATGGTATTATGAATTTAAGCTTGATGCAAACTTTTATAAGTAGTATTACCATTCTCAGCTCAGTGAGATTCTCATTTCAGGAACAAACATGCTGTTGACTTTTCTGTGAGCTTTATGCACTTTGGGTCTGCAAGGTCAGGTCATCTGTATATATCTTTATGATCTAATCAAAAGAACAATTTTCATACCAATACACAAGGTACAATATAGTAAGAAGAGAGGGAAAGCTGTTTCCCTTTTAAACTAATAACAGGTACAAAAATGTCTAGGTAACACCTTTTAGTACAGTTCAGTATTTCCTCATAACAAGAAATAACTGGGTTATACTTACTCCCCAAATGATGAAAGAGTTGTATATTTGAAAGGAACTAGACACAGTTCCTTTCACATGCATGTGGCATTTCTTCCTAAGTATGAAAATCCAGTTGGATCAGAAGAGGAAAAACTGAAAAATGTTCTTTCATAGTCTATACTCAGAGAAAAACAAAAAAAAATAATATACAAGCTTCCTAGGAATGCTCAAACAATCCCTACAAAACTGAGCATACCATTTTTTTTTAAATGTAAATTTGATCACCACTTGTTAAATAAGATAAATAAAAGGAAGAAAAGCAGCCCAGAAAAGAAAGAAGGTTCAACTAGATCAAAAAGCCAAGCACTGTAGAGAAGTTGCTATGTGAAAGAGGGGAAAAAAAAAAACAAACCCAAAACAAAACCAAACCACACCACCACACCAACTTAGAAGATTTAATTATGAAGATACCAGCAAGTATCACAGTTTTAGTTCTTATATAAAGCCAGAATATTTTTTACATAACCCACAGGCTGCAATTTTTGAGGAAGAGGAAACTGTACAACTTTGCAACACTGTGTTCAAGAGAAAATACCCTGTTAAATACACTGAAGGTGTATTAAATACCTAAATCCTGAAAACTGTATTGACTGAAATTCAGCTAAGTCCTGGGTTTTCACTCTCATGGAAGAGAGGAAAGGACTCAAGGTTGACTGAAGGTAATTGGGGTCTTAAGAGATCACTTTTGTAGTCCAGTGGGCTTTGGATAAGGAGTCTAATGTGTAGATCACTTGGCAATCAACTACAAAGTTTCTACGCTGCAGAAGCAAATTGTCACGAAGCTGGTTAAGAGCTACTTGATGTTGTAGTATTCTCAGCACCAACACAGATTTGGTTTATGCCATCTGGCTAAGGCTCCTAGCGGACCAAACTGTAGTACCGTTGAGCTTCACCCATCCAAGCAAGTAAAAGTGCCACCAGGTAGACGTTATGTCCCTGAGTCTCAGAGCAATTTCAGAAACAGCAGATCTGGCTCTCTAGTGGTCAGGACCAGTTAGTTACAGGATGCAGTGGCTAAACTGCAACTTGGAAACTGATCCACCACATTCACCCAGGATTGCTGCTCTGGATCAACTCTGGCTGAAGCAGATATGCTCTGGTACTTAGAGCAACAAGGAATCCAGAAGCCAAAACTGACAGCGTGCCTCTGCTGTACTGTGTAGTAACTTCTTAACTTGTCCTACAAATAACTCAGGCTCGAAGACTGTAAAGAAACAAGTACTACTAAAAGCATTTATAATGTAAGCTTATTCATGATATAAACTAATCAGTGTACTTTTTATTCACAGGACATTTCAACAACAAACAGACTGTAGATGCTTCTTTCTATCTGCACACACATTCTTTGTCTTAAAGAGAACTACAAAAAAAGATAATTTTTAAAAGTAAAAAGATGTAATATTTTTAATACAGTTGCTTGTAGCCATGTTGTTAAAATTGTGATTGAATATTACTTTGAAACAACTGCATGTTGTAGAAGTATAACCTTATCTATAGTTCATATTGGCCCAACAACATGGAAATTGATAGAACTTAAAAGATGGGCAAAAACATATATTAAAAAAAGTGTGGGTAGCTCTATAAATTAGAAAAATCATGCAAAAACCTTATTGGTATCTTGCTAGACAGAACTGCATTATCAGTAATTCTGGATAGCACAGGCTCTAAGTTAGCTCCAAATACCAAGTAACATGCAGTTGAAGTCAGAACCACCTGAGCCCAAAAGGCCTTATACAGCAATTACAACAGGTCTGAGTCTTCATTTCACTGACAACTGTACAAACTGCATAGGAATTCTCAGACATAACTGACGTGTTTGCTCATGTCAGAAGTCTCACTACAGGGCAGTCACCTCAAACAAGTATCTAACAGTGAAATAAAAGCATGCTGTAACTTGGCTGAGTGACCCCACTAAAAAGTGACATACTTTACAAAAGACAACTTCCATTAGTAGTTTCTTTCTTTTGCTGGATTATAAAATATTTTTCCTTTTTTAAGGGTTTTCAAACTATGGAGATGATTTCTAGGTGACCTCAGCTGTGACACATTAACCAGTACATGGCTTAACCAGACACTGTGATTAATATAGCAATATAAAGTTTAAAAATATATAGAATGGCTATGGTCTGTCCCAGGCTCAAACTCCTATACCTTGGTCCCTACCTCTAAGTGGACCTGTGATCCCATGACAGCCAGCCAGAATGATGTACTATAACCCAGGCAGCAACAGTCAGATGCCTCAATCAGAAGCCAGTGATGAAATGCAGCAATAGGTAGAGGCTCAGGGAAGGTTTCTACCCCCAGGCATGGAGACTTTGTTCCAAGAAGTCCTTGCAGGGCAAACAAAATGTAGCAGAAGCCTACTGTGACAGTCTCCCTGTTGTATCATCCACCATTTCTGCTGCATCACGCACATTCTTTCACACATTTTACTATGATTCAATACATAGTCTGAGACCTAGTACAAGTGCAACATCTTACGACTCAGGTATTTTTCTCTGCAATTTTTTTGAACCATTTTACAGTATGTCATTTTATGTTTTACTGTTTAAAAAGAATTAACAATTTTTGTTTCATAAAACTTAAATGACAAAATGTTTGAAAGCAGACAGCTGATACTATGGCATGACTTTCCTATCCAAAATCTGAAGATGAGATTTTTACTTTCACTAGCTAATTCACGTCACCTACATTTGTCATGACCATTCTTGAGATTGCAGCACTATCTAATTGTGTCAAATGATAAAGACCAATTTTGCAATGCGATGTGCAGTACCAAATCCACTTTGCAAAAGACTTCAGGTGATATCAATACCAAATCTTAAAGAGGAAGAATTACTATTTCTTCTCTACAAATGAAAAACAATTTGAAGAAAACATCTTAGTTTGGAACTTTTCAAGAATTATGTTTATGTTTAGAATTTCCACCAGTAACAAACAATAGTATTGAATTAGGATATTAGTGAATAAACAGTATAAACCTTCTAGAAGTTACTTCTCAGGTTTTTGTTTGATGCCTCTCTGCATACTACTTTTGTTCATACCCACACCTATTCAAGATCTTTTATTTTTTCCAGATAAATAATCAGAGTAAAATACCCGTAATACAGTACCTCAGTATCTCTTACTTGCTTGTAACTAGGACACATCTGTGTTAAATTCTATTCCTATTGAGTTCTAATTTCATAATCTGGACAGAATATATGGATAAAAAAAAATTATCCCAGTAGCAGTATATTTTCCTTGTGAAATGTTTAATATGATCCAACTTGCACCATCAGTAGCAGACCAGATGCTGAAATTTTATTCCAGGCTCTTATAGTCCATTTCAACCCCTGATTTATCAATGGGAATGTTTTACTTTGTACAGTAATCTGAAATCTGCACATGAAAAATTCCAGCAGGCAAGTCTCTTTCAAAGTCTGTAAAACATTTTTTTCACTTGAGCTGCAACATAGCAAAATATTTGTGTAATAGATATTACAGGTCAGAACTAGTAATGTCATTTTTAACAAACTGACAGGATAGAGGTGTATCCCAAGCAACTATATGCAGACTTGAGACATCAGACTCAATCTGACCTAGCTGCCATTAACTTGGTGAGAAACTTTCATTTCAAGTTTAATTCAGGTGATAAAAAACAACAGTATGATCAGCTATGCTCATACATTTGAATCTTTCAGCCACCTTTTAGAAGTGCGATGTTGCATCCTAGCTTATTTTAAGCAAATACGGTAGAGAACTATATATAGCAGAATTTGGTTTATGATTATATTTAGGATAAGATACATTTTCTGAGGCTTTATGACAAACATCTAGCATACCCAAAAAGCTTGGCAACAAGAAAAACTACTGGGTTTGCTACAAAGTCAGAAGTCCAAGCAAAATTTTTATTTTTATATGTGGAAAAATCTTGCAAATTCTGAAAGCTTTAACTTTTATAAAATGAATTTTTACAGTACAATTCCATGTATATACTAAGTTCACTCTCACTGCCCAATAGACAATTTCTTGAGATGTGTTGTCTTAGAAAATGTACATAGAAAAAATTAACTGGTTTAGAACATTTTGTGGATGCCCACAGCAGGGTAGTTTCCTTTACATGGACCATCCTACATGAAAGTATTTTTTCTAAGGAAGAACATGTTAAAATTTGTCTGATTATTCTGAAGTATCTTATAAAAATATTAGAAGAATGATTGCATACATCTTACCACAAGAAGATACTGTCACAGTTAAATAATGGAGGACAAGTTCCACTTTTTAAGACAATAGTCTGCTTAAGGCAGATAAGCAGTGCAAGTTGCATCACTCTATCAATAAGCTGCTAAATGTATTCAGCACTGATTGATCAATTACCACTACCATGGCCTGTAAGTACTTGGGGGGGGGAAGTGTGGAACCAAAACACAAAACTGTGTAAAGTATACACTAACAATGTTCATGTCCATCCATGACATCCTTGCAGGCTAGTATGAACTCACTATTCCACATAAAACTAATCTTGAGCTGCCTCAGTCACAGAAGGCTAACCATAATTTTGCAGCCAGTGTACACAAGGACACATTTATCATGAAGTAGCACCAGGTGTGTTTCAATCATACCATGCAAAAGCAACACACCAAAACGTTCTTCTGTGGCAAACAACTGCCTTGTCTTGGTTGCTACAAATACTGGCAGACAACACCCATTAAACAGATCAGGAAGCTGACTTCAAGCCACCATTTCTAAATTCAAATAGTAGAACTATAATATTTTCTACATACTTGAATACATGCTAACTTGAAAAAGCCATTTTGTTGAACTGTATTATAATGCAAAACAAAATGAAAGAGAAATCCTGTTGCTGCAAATGACTACAGTTGGTATCTCAGTCTTCTAGACTGCCAGGTTTACATGGCAGATGACTCCATCAATGGAAGGCAGAACAGCTGGAGCTTTCTTAAAAGGATGTAAAAGCTAAAAATTCAAATTAACAAACCAACAGGTTGACTACTAAAATAGTCCTGTACTTCTGCCAAGTACTTTAACAACAATAAATCAGGAAACAGAACAGCATTTCAGGCTGGAGTTTGACAAGCACATAAAGCAATTTAACTGCTGCCTGTCAACCATCCTGCTCTCCTCTTGCCTTTACTTTCATAGTTCTAGGTCCTCTCTTGCATCAGCCTTCACAAGGTCCTCTGTGAAGCAGATTCAAGCTGGCAGAAAGTCTTTTTCATTTTTGTTTTCTTTGGGTTTTTTGTTTGTTAGGTTTTGGTTTGGTTCTTTTTTAAACTACTGGCCAGTGGGGTGAAGTTATCTTCTGCCAGACTAGTATGCTGAAGTGGTTCTGCAAAGAGATAGGAAGGATGGAGTCAATGTGACTAGGAGAAGGGAAGACAGGACCATCACAGACAGGCTGCTGGAGTCACTTATGCTGCTGTGAAACCACATTAATTACTAGGTAATACCAAGTAATAATGCAGCATACTAATAATACATTTCTAATGTTTATTTAAACCTCACTCACAATGCTGTTTGCAATGCAGCAACTCTTCTAAATGACATGCTCTGAATATCAAATGACTAGCTTGCTTTTGAACAAGGAACATGAAGACATCCTTTCTATAAGGTGGGCTTCCATCCTAACCTCTAATAACACTGGAAGGGCAAATGGGAAAAGCTTTGCTTATTATTTTCGTCACTATGAAATGTAGTTCACAAATGGAAGGTGATTAATTAGATGGTAGTGGAGTTAAGACTGTCATGTAGAGAGTCAAGGAAAGCATTAAATTTATTTAAGTAAACATCACTTTGCACTCTGATATTTTTAAAAGCTTCTTTGATTTTAGTTAAGCATAATTTTAACAGGAATCAATGTAGATCAAACACTATATACCACCATTCCCATTTCCTCATTCTGTGCAGTTTGATTAAGTGCTATGATGGCATCTTTCAGAGTTTTCTTTTTTTAATCTGGTCTAGGTTTCTGGACACAGCCTTTAACCTGTTATTCTTATGAGCTCACGTCATCTGAGGTTCAAAGAAAAAAACAAAAAACCACCACACAACAAAAAGTAAAAGCCCATGTGACATACAAGCTATTTTTAATATCTATGAACACCTTGCCCGATTTGCCACAACACTTGTATCACTCTCAGATGTCAGACGTGCACGCAAAAAAAACCTCATAAAGAATGATAATGCTGCAAAATTAGGTCAAAGATGTTGCCTTCAAGCATAGAAATAATGCTGTGCTAATGGCAAAGGACTCCAGAAAGTACCTTGCAAAACCTCAGGGTGGACAAAAAGATGACAAATGGAGCTTCAGTGTAGAGATATATCCAAATATAATATTAGATGTATTATATATTATGAAATATTAATATATTATATTATGTCTATTTTATATCTTCAGTATAGATATATAATATACACAATTAAAAAGTAATCTCTCTCATACACACCATGCTGAAAAATGACTTGAAGAAGAAATCTCAGAGTCATTATTGACAGATGCCCGGAATTAACAGTTTTATGTTCAAAAGCGACCAAAAACCCTAGCAAAACATTGGGCATCATGAGGAATGGTACTAAGAACAAGACAGAGCACATTTATACAACCGTGGTCCACCCACATTTCAAGTAGTGTGTGAAGTTCGGGTCTCTGCATCTCAAGGACAGACTCTAGTCAGAGAAGGGCAAACAAAACATCAAAAGGATGGAGTACCTGCCTTAGAAAAAGAGACTAAAGAGGCTCTTCAGTTGGAGAGAAGGCTGAAGCAAGATATCGTCAATCAAACTATGAAGGTGATAAATAAAGTAACATAAAACTTCTGCTTGGTAAATCTTCCACTAACAGAACTAAGAGACTTTTAATGAAGTGAGTAAGGCATTAGTTTATAAAAGATTAAAGTGCTTCTTTACAACCATAGTAGTAAGCTTCTGGAATTTGCCACCACAGGAGGTTATGAAGGTAGTAAGCATCAGAAAATTTGACAAATACAAGTTCTGAGTCAGCAGGTCCACAAATGGGCTCTGAAAACACTGAGCAGATGTATACTGACCATCCCTAATATGAAAACCTAGTATATGGGGAGAGTACAAGGGAACAGAAACATCAAATGGCTAGGTTTGTGAACAGCTCCGAAATCACATCCCTTAATGTCCCTGTCAGGGAGCAAAACCTGAGTATGAAGACCTGCTGGTCTGACACAATACATCTTTTCTAATATACTTCACATTAATTTTTTCTAATATTTTCTGTTAAGCTGGGGGGGGGAGGGTACACACTTGCTTCTTACCCACTGTCATACACATCAGATTTAAACAGCAGTGAACCTTCAGTATAAATTCTAACATATAATATCCCATGTTAAACAATAAATTATTACTATATAGTATTGGGTTTGTGGCCAGGTTTTGGTAGGTAAGACCTGACTTCTGTGAGAAGCTGCTAGAAGCCTTCCCTATGTCAGATAATGGCAGTACCAGCCAGCTCCAAGTTGGACCTGCCACTGGCCAAGGCCAAGCCCATCAGCAACAGTGACAGTGCCTCTGTGACAGCATATAAGAAGGGAGATAAAAGTTGCTGTGCAACTGCAGACAAAGATCAGAATGAAAATATGTGAAAGAAACAATTCTGCAGACATAAAAGTTAGTGAAGAAGGAGGGGGCAGAGGTGCTCCAGGTGACAAAGTAGAGATTCCCCTGCAATCTGTCATGAAGAACATGCAGAGGCAGGCTGACCACCTGCAGCCCATTCAGAACCCCACACTGAAGCAGATGGATGCCTAAAGGAGGTTGTGAGCCACTCTAGAGTAGGGTCCTGTCAGGACCTGTGGAGAGGAGCCCATGCTGGTGGAGCAGGTTTACTAGTGGGACTTGTGACCCCATGGGGGACCCATGCTGGAACAGTCCTGAAGGACTACACCCCATGGAAGAGGTTGGGACAGCTCATGAAGAACTGCTGCCCTTGGGAAGGACTCCTGTTGGAGAAGTCCATGGAGGACCGTCTCCCATGGGAGGGATGCCACATTGGAGCAGGGGAAGAGTGTGAGGAGTCCTCGCCCCAAGGAGCAAGGATCAGCAGAGACAACATGGGACGAGCTGACCACAATCCCCATTGCCCATCTCCCTGTGCCACTGGTGGAGAAGATGTAGAGAAATGGGGAGGAAAATTGAGACTAGGAAGAATGGAGGGATTGGGGAGAAGGTGCTTTAAGATTTGATTTTTACTCTCATTACCTTACTCTCATTTAACTGATAATAAATTAAATTAATTTCCCCAAGTCAGGTGTGATCTCCCTGTCCTTATCTCAACCATTATATTTTCTCTCCCTTGTACATCTGAAGAGGGGAGTGATAGAGCAGCTTTGGTGAGCACCTGGTGTCCAGCCAGGGTCAACCCATGAAACAGATCTTTAAACAAAAATAAAGATCTGACCCAGGAGGAAATATTTTAATTACTTCAGCCAGTGTGACCCTGCAAAGTCACAGATGTTGTTCCACAGCAGGATCAGCTATTTCAGAGAAAAGGTAACCACCTGCTAAGGGACAAAAGAAACAAACATCAGCCCCTCAAACAGTGGAGCTGCAGGATAGCTCAAAGGGAAGCAAGGTTAGGTGTGTAAGTCATTCATATTTTTACTACAGCATGTCTTGTAAGAGAGTAAAAGTTAAAACTTGTAGTACAAAGGCAGTCTTAAAAAACTGAGTGCAAAATCCAGTATTTGCACCTCTGTTTTCTGCCCTCTTCCACAGGAAGTATTTATACGTGAAATAGGAATATTTTAACTTAAATATTTTGAAGCTACTGATAATACAGAACATCTGCAAAGGGAGAAGGTATGCTGGAAACACTCCACGAGAATGGATAAATATAGCTCAGAATTCTCATATGGTTTCAGATGAATAGCATATTCTTCATTTACTTCACTCTTAACCATTAGCTCTGTCTACAGTATTTGGTAACGTTATTCAGAAATTAAATACATATTTCACAAATACATGTTGCGATACATTATGCTAGACATTAAATTAGATATGTATTAAATTATACATTTTAATTCTTAAGGGAATAACAAAATACAGTTTTGATAAGTAACTACTGCAGATATTTAGAGAACTTCCAATAACTTGTGAGGTTAAATTATAAGCTAAAAGAGCAGGAATACAAAAAGGTTAAGAAAGAGTGATTTATTTCTGTATTAATACTATCCACAAGGAAGCACAAGGCTCAGAGAGACTCTTCTACATCATTTTCTTCTTCTGAATGAACTCTGAAAAGCTGATCTCAGATACTAACCCATCTGCAGTCTGCAGAGACCTGCCAAAAATCTATGCCTCTCTGCCTATCAGTCAAAGAACAACTTCACATCTCTTCCTCTGTTACTCTGTTGAAGAGTTGCATCCTCAGCATCAGGAGCCGAATTCCCATGTCTTGTTAAAAGAGTATCTTTTGTTAACTTCCTTGGAAAGCATTCCCAGGAGACATGGAAGCTGAGAAGAGCAATCTTGGTCATTCAACGTCATATGCCTATGACGTTGTTAGGCAGCAGCAGATACTATCACCATTTGGAAACATCTGAAGCCTTTAAGTAAGTAATGAAGTTAACACTTTGATGCAGAGTCATTTTCTACTTCTGTTTATCTGGAATTCTGTGGAGCTTCCATACATCATTTACAGTTGCTGTGTTTTCAGGAGACAGCGCTAACTGGTACGAGTCAGTATTTTACCTGCAGTTCATAATCAGCATCAGCTTTTCCAAAAAGATCAGCTTACCATTTGCATGATCTAATACAACTAGGAGATACATCATGCATTAATCTTTTCAATGATCTTCTGCAACTCTTCAGGAGTTCAACTAAATGTATGTATGCACTTATTTCTAAAAAGCATGCCACTTGTTTTCCCCTAGATGTACCAAAAGAAATACTTCTACTATTTATAGCAAATTACATCAAAAATATTTTAGCAACCATCTTTTGCAAAGCAACTAGATAGGCAGCAGTTTGGAGAATGTGACAGGATTGACTGCTTCAGTTCCAGATTTCTTATTGTATTGCATACAGCAATACCTGCCTATAAAAATTACTACAAAAGCAGTTTGAAGAAAATCCAAGGCTTTTTTTTGTCATTTTAATGAGTATCCTTTTAGTTGAGAGGTGTACAGATGGGACGAATTTATTTTATACAGAAGAAAACTATGAAAACAAGCTCACAATCTCTGAAAGTTCTGCATTCTCTTCTAGCTTTAATGAGGTATGAACATTATATAATGATAATAATTATGAATATCGGTAAGTCTACAGCCGGTGAATACTTTTAACGCATATATAGTTAATACATTTATATTTACTCCAGTGATGGGATGATATATGGCTCAAAAAGTTCATTGCTTATTAACAGAGAAAGAGAAATCAACAAGAATCGAGCACTGTTCTGAAGATATACAATTGAAATATTTTGATCTTTTAGAAAAAGTTTCCTAAGAATGCTGAGGAAAAAAAAAAACTTAAAAGATATGCTGTGTAGCAAATACAGTGGCACACATTCTCCTGTATGCATGTCCTCCTGAAAGCAATCCCAGCAAAATAAGTATCAAGAATAAAGACTACTCACGTGCTGAAGGTTTTAATTTACCCATTCGTAAAATCTGGTGGCACTCACAAGGGAGACAAATAAACAAACAAAAAAGCTTAGTGCTTTCAGCCTGCAACCTTGGCAAAAATTCTACTGGTCTCTGCCAAAAAAGCCACCACAAAAATTTGTTATTCTCTTTTCTAAAAAAGCACATAAGGAAAACACAGGTGAGGTATGAGGCACTGACACAACTGAGCACATCTCAGACATTGCATCATGACTATGTGCAACGTGCTTGGATCAGAATTGCTCTCTAAATTAACCGAAAATACTCTGAAGACATTGATTCAAGTTAACTCAATAAGGTTTCTGAAAAACTGATTTGCCAATATGGATCTATCGAGAATCAGTGAGGTACAAGAAACTGAAATTTTATTAGCAATATAGGTTCTGTTAAAAAAATTAATTTAGCTTAAGAATGCAGGGAGGGAACAATATCAACCTGTATCAGTTATAAATTCCACACCTCAAATCTTTCACACTTACTAGTGCCGCCTTCTCAGCTGTAAAACTGGGCTTCAGATCTCCCAAGCATGTATTTATAACAACAGTGCTTACACTGGTTATTCGTCCTCACCATCTATCAGTTGTTTTTTTAAAATTCTGAAAGCTTGTTATGCATCATATGATTGAATGTGTCCTTATAACTGAATTAGTGTATCAGAATATACTGTATGAAGAAAGAGAGAGCCAAATCAATACACTACTACGAATCAGGGAAGGAAGCTTACAGCTACAAAAGAACGAAAAAACGAATCAAATTCAATGCTCTTTATGTTTTCTGTAGACAATATTTCTTAATGTTTAAAATGCCCAGCCAATCACATGCAAAATAATCACAAGATAACAGAAACTATTTTCTCCTCCATGGTTAACATGGATGCTGTCCAGCTTCCTACTGAATCAATGTCAAAACTCCTCTTTATTTCCATGACTGAAAGATCAGGTCCATCATTGCAAAGTCTGGCAGCATCCTAATGACTCCTTAAAATGTTATATAATCAGGACTCTGAATGTTTACATTAACAGCTACAAAGAGCATCTAGAGGCTGGTTTTTTTCTAAATTTAAAATATTTGACAACACTCCAAAGCCTCCCAATATTATCTTCTATCACTGCAAGTACAGCAGGTTGAAAAACACTGAGAAGAACTGCACATGGGCAAATGGGATTTCATCTTGGGAATTCCTCTGTCCCCACAGCCAATGGTCATATACCAACCCTCACTCTTATACTTTAAATCAACTTTTCTTTGCACTAGCTGTTTTAACAACTTTAAGACACATTCTGCGGCCGTAACAAGACCACCGCCTTCGTCAGTTTCGCCGAGGTGCGTACGGCCCAGCTGAGCGCCCGGGACCGCGTGCGAGTAAAATCCTCCCTTGGAGGGAAGTTCAAACCACCGCCCCCAGGCCAGCCCCGCCGCGCTGCTTCCCTCCCAGTGCCGCCGCCGGGCCGGGGACGCGCGCACGCCCGCGCCGGCGGTTGCCGCTCTCCCAGCCGTGCGCGAGCTCCTGGAGCAGGGCAGCGCCGCCTGCCCCGCGCGAGCTGGGGCGCGGAGCGCTCCCGCCTGTCGCCCTACTCGGCTGCCTCGGCGGAGAGCGGAACCTGCAGCATCCCGTCAGATGGGCGCGGGGACGCGGGCGATTCGCCTTTCCCAGCGACCACCCCACTCCCCCAGAAGCCCCCTACTGGCAGCACCGTTCGGCGCCCACCCCTCTCGCGCTCCGGCCGCCCCCTCCAACCCTCCTGAGGCGATGAGGGAATGGAGGGGGCAGTACCGCAGCTCCTCCACCAGACCCGACTGGCGGGTTGGTGTCGCCCCCCGCCGCGGCACCCGCGGGCACCGCCGGCCGCCGCCAAACGGGTGGCGGCATCGAAGTTCCCGCCCAGGGACCGGGACGGGGCACGACCGAGACCGCTGCGCCGAAGGGCACGGCAACGGGCGCTTAAGGACCGCACCCGCCCGCTCCCCCTGCTCGCGCGGCCCACCGCCGCCCCGCGCTGCCACCCGCCCCAGGCATCCTGCCAGCCCGCCACTCCGCCCGTACCGGTACCGCCGCCCGGCTCTGTCGCTGGCCCCTTCGGCACGAGGTATAACGTACGCGCACGAAGGCAGGCATCCGCCTTAACCGCGGCCGGACCTTACCGGCCGTGCTCGCCGCCCTCGCCCGCCTGGGCGCACGCCGCTCTGTGCCGGGCTCCCGCTGCCACTCTCTGCCCTGCAGCCGGCATCACTGCTCCGCCCGCAGCCGCGCCAGCCGCCGCGGCGCCCGGCAGCAGCGCCTGCCTCACGGGAGCGTAGCCCGGGTACCGGCGGGGCTCGCCCTCTCCGACTGACAGCTACCCGTAGCCAATCACCTCCCACGCAGCACCGAGGAGGCGGGCAGGTGTGACGGAAAAGGACCAATGGCAGCTCGCCCCTCAGGCGGTGCTGTTTCCGGGAGGGGAGAGCCGCGCCAGGCAGCGGGGGTCGCCGCGGGTGTGAAGTGGTGGGGCGCGCTTGCAGGGCCGGCGGCGGGGCTGCGCGGATCGCCGTGTCACAACGGGTCGGGCCCAAGCGGGGCTGGAGTGACGGCGGGGCCTCGGCCTCGGCCTCTCCGGGACTCGCTTCAGCCGCGGCAGTGGCTGCCAGCAGTGGTAACGCGTTCGGTGGGGCCGGTCTCGCTCTTCCTCAGCTGCTCGGGAAAACGGGAGTGGGGCTGAGGGGCCCGCCTTTCAGGTGGGAAACGTTCGTCGTCCGTCCCCCGCGTGCGCAGGAGCGTCCGACTTCACGCCGAGGCGCTTTGTTTAAAAAAAAAAAAGAAAAAGAAAAAAAAAAACAAACCAAAACAAAAAAAACCCCAAACCCAAATAACAAATAAATGGACGCAGATATATCTTTTTCCATCGGAATCCTGTTGGGCTGAAACCGTGTCTCCCGGCAACGTCCCTGCGGCTGCCGCCGACCTTGCCTTCGCCGCGGCAGGCAGGTGACCGCATCCCGAGCGGCTGCCGCTCTGCGGTGTGGCCGCGCAGGGCCGCCCCGCGCGGGGGCCTCTGCCCTCTGTTACCACGGCGGCGGTGCGCGGTCAGGTTTACACCGAGCTGACGAGGCCTCGGAACTGGGTCTCGTTCCCCCGGCTGTGCCTGTCCTGCCGGCACCTGTGTTTTACTTGGTTTAGCTGTAGCAGCCGTTTCACCGGTGACCAGATGTTTCTGACTAAGTTTTGTTTATGAGGTACGACCATAGTTTTGCATCACTGTTATTCTGTGTAGAATGAGGTTTTTTTTCACCTGACCACTGTGGAAGTCTACAGCCTGGTAGCATAGCAGAGGCACTGGAGAAGTGAAGATCTGGGATGCACCTTAAAGGAGTATTGTCATAAGGTGATAAGGGAAGAGGCACAGGCTTCGTACTGGAGACCTTACGGCTATAAAAGCTTATCTGTGGTGAGTTAAAGAAATGCAGGACATCTAGAGCTGGACAAAACTGGTTTTGAGGGTAACAAAAAATAGTATCTGACATCTAAAAGGTAATATACATAGTAAATTCAGGTGTAGAATTGGAGCTGCAGAACAGTGAAGAAAGAGAAATGTAGAAAAGCATCCTAGAAGAGATAAAAAAAGATCCTAGAGGAGAAAGAAGAAATCATAAACATGTATATTGTACTTGTCCTGGCCAAGGTCTTCAAATGCTCACAAATCACAGTTGTCACCCACTCCTAACCTAGAATGAAACTGATCTGGGGATCCAGAGGAGCAGTGGAAGGTTGGATGTAACAGCTGGAGAGGGGTACAACAACAACTTTAACTGCATTGTTCTTTCTCTTTTTCTGTAACTAATAGTTATTAGAGTCTTTAAGATTTCAGTTATATTAACAGTAAATGTGTCTTCCTTCTTTTTCAGTCTCATTCTCTAAAAGGCTAGGTGAATAGTATTTGAAAGCATTTCACAAAGATGTTTCACTGCTAGGTTCTTTTTGGTAGAGTTGGTCTATTTACTGTTTTGGCATTTGCTTAACAAGAAAAGCCCCTTACTCAGTTTTGTACTTCATCCACTGATTCAAAACAATGTGGAGTTTTATTAATTCCTAATGGTATGCCATAATATTTCATACCTTTTTAGATATGTTTCTAAAATGAAGTAACTTATGGAGTTAATCTGGTCATATGCAAATGTTTGTTAGGTCTTCATGAAGGAATTTATTGTTAATACTAATATTGGATACTATTTAGGGACAGAATTCTGTCTTCAGTTGTACCAGATGCGTACCTCATTGTGCTGAGTTCAGAACTACTACTACTCTTAAACAACCTTTTAATGCAAATTTTATTCTGGTGAGACTGATCCACGAAGCAGTAGATTTCCTTTCCTCCCACTCTTCAAAGGTTTACCTGTTGTTTGGGGTTTTTTTTGGTGGCAATGATATATTTGAGTATACTGTTGTCTAGTGTGAACACTGAATACACCCACTTTTGTTTGTAAGGAAATAACAAGAAATGTTTTAATTGCTTATGGGTTTAGACAGTGTGCAGTAACTCAGCCAGAGATGTATTTCTTATAGCAAATTGGTTTTATTAGTTCAGGAGACACTTCAAGTCTTAAGAAAGTACATTGTTAATAATAGTATTTTATACTTATCAAAATGTATGAGATTTTTGACTCTTTGTTAAAGCAGGAGATATCTGGGGTTTTTTTAACATTTAATGTCAGCCATATATTTATCTTGGGAGGGGGAAACAAACAAACAAACAAAAAGCACCAAACCAAACAAACAAAAAAACCCAACCAACAACAAAAATATTACTTTATTTACTGTTGACAGTTTGATAAATGTTGGAGAACTAACACATTGCACAGTTATAACTTTATAACTCCTGCATAGGAGGAAATATGAAAAATAATCATATATGTGAAGCTCTTTAATTGTAACTAGAACATAAATGTCTTTACTTTTAATATTTTAAACTTTATCTAAAAATGTAAACAGAAATTCAGATATCTTGTCTGAACATTATTTTCATGTTAAAAGAGTAGCCTTTGAGATTGAATACACATTTTCATAGCTTCATGTGTAAGGTAACTAAATCATTACTTGCCCGGATAAACCTACAGTTTA